>JASSUY010028841.1:0-31752 GCA_032466535.1 Forpus xanthops
CAGGTGCCCTGTCTCTGCTTCCGCCCGGCTTCTTCCCGGCTCCCCTCCTCCCTGGCAGAGCATGAAACTCAGAAAGTTCTTGTCTAGCCTAAACACTCCAAGCCATAACTATAAACACTGGTGTTATCAGCACTGCTCCCAAGCTGAAAATCCAAAACGCAGTGCTACACCAGCTACTACTTAAAGAAAAATGACTGCTGCTGCTGAACCCATGACAGGAGGGAAACATCCAGGGCTGCATTTGTAAACTTTGCTGCCCACCTCTTCTCCACATGAACGCTCCTCCTATCATTCCCTCCTGCAGGGAGATACGCCTCTTCTCCTTGGTTGGGTGGTCACCTCCAAATCTCATTCCAAGTTCCACTTTATTCAGTGACTCCCATGCTTGAACCACCCTATTCAGAAACTTCTGCAGAAACAAGAGTTGTGGCTATAGATATTCTAAACTAAGGTTGCGTCTCCATCTTCTAGCTATTGTCCTAACAGACATGGTAGGTTTCTGTCTACTTTCATGTTCTTTGTCTAAATCTTTCCTTAAAACACCTAGGGAGATGTTAAATATATGTAGGAAACATTAAGTTGCACTTTCTGAAACTGAGTATCCCGTCTTTCCCTGCAATGACTTAACTACACCTAGTGGGTGTATTCCCTGGCTGCAGGGAGCAGAGTTTAATGTATACACGCATGTGGGCAGGAGATTGCAGCAGTCTTTGTGACACACCATTCAGGATCACCATTTATGAGTATTTACATTTATGAGTAAAACAACTTGCAAAAATCTAGTGAGAAAAATATTATTCTCCCTTTTTCTCCTCAGATTGATAGTGTAGTGAGTCACAGCAGTGTTAGTCTTAGCAAAGAAAGCTGTAAGAACAGACAAGGCAATATTCTCACTGCAGAATTGTTTATTTTTGCTGTAGCTTCGTGTTCCTGTGCACAGATATAGAAGAAGACACTTTCAACCCACACTTGGTACCTGCTGAAATTTGATTTTAGAATGACTCCATTCTCTTGAACCATGATGATTGTACTTTGTAAATTAATCTGTTCTCAAAGTCCAGTCTAATCTACCAAGTGGGGATTGAGGGAACCTGTTTTAAAAAGCCAAAAGTCCAAATGAGGTCATTGTAAAATTCACTGTGTACTTCATACAAAGAGAAATGGTTAAAAAATGTTTATTTAATGTGTCTTCTTTGAGACCAAAGGTACCAATTAACTAGGACATATATTACAAGCTAGGAGTTCTTTTTGCTGTCAGTGACTGTCACACAAGATACATTAGCTCTCTTACAGACACTCTACCAGAGGAATTTTATGCTTCCCATAAATTTAAGCATGAATTATTGTGCAAGAATTGTACAAGGGCTCCTACTAAATAATATGTGTTACAGTTAATACAATCATTTCTTTCATGACCTGGTGAAACTAATGACAAATAAATGGTAGGCTGTCTTGTTGCTAGTAATGCAAATTTGTTCTCAAATGGTTTTGGAGCCAGAGAGCGAGCATCATTACCTTTTACGCAATGACCAGCTCTATGTTGCAACTTTAGTTGCTGTCTTAATCCTGAATTGATCCCAACTTGAAACTTGTTTACATGGAAAATATTTTAGGGCATGCTAATGTTATTCTGTTAAATCATGTTTTCCTGTTCAGTTAAATCTCAGTATCTCTTTTTATTGATTTCTGAAGTTGGAAATGGAATATGTGTATGTGTGAGTGCAAATTTCAGCTGAGGGGACTTTCCTAGCTTTCATCTTTATTCTTGCTTTCATGAAAATTGATCAGAATTCTTCAGTCAGAACCTACCAGAAGCAAATAATCAAATAAGAGGTAAAAATCCTGCAAAAACTTTGACTTTTTTTTTGGTCACTTTTTATCATTTTAGATTTAAAGAATATTTTTCTTTTCCTTACTATTGTAGTAAGATTGGAAACTATATGGATTTTCATTTCCCACAGAATTCCGTTGTGAGAGAGGTGATAATGTCATGGAAATCAGCAGAACTTTTTCTATTGCTGGTATTTTTCTATGAAATGTATTGAAGAAATATGTCACTCAAAGCATTTAGTTGTCAAAGAAAAGAATGACGAGACAGTCAAGTCAGCCTCTCAAGACTATAGGAAGGAGAGTTGGGGCTTAAGAATCTCGCCAGTTGGAGAAATAACAGAAGTTTTAGACAATGGTTGTGTCCATGCCTGATGCAGAAATAGGTGTTCAGAAACAGTTTCATTAGGAGGTTCCCACTGGTACTGAGCAAAGGACCTGTGGGTGGCATTGCCTGGTGTGTATTCCTGGGTATCCAGTTTTTGTATAGTGAGGCTTTATTTATCCCATAAATTTTCAGTGTCTGACACATGAATTGAGGCACTGGGATAAGTGAGCTCAATTCACTTCTAGCAAATTATTGTTGAGGCTGATAATGCAGTGCCCTGAAGTGCTGAAGAATTTATCAGCTGTCTTAACTAAGCAGCAATGTTAGCAAAACTTAAATTTGATTTTGTCCTACCTGTGTCCAAAGGGTCAGTTGTACCAACTTTTTTATATGAACAATGTTATTTAGTGGGATCACTCTAAGGAAATAGTGCAAGAATAGTTTCACATCTTGACTGAGCAGTAGTAACCCATGTGGAGATATTTACCCTGACTGAAGCAGTAGAGATCTGATGAGGAAGCCTTAAGGGTTGCCAAGTATCATCCAGGGCTGGACCTGAGACTCTCAAATGCTTCTTTTGGTCAGAAGTGATGGGGGAGAGAACAGATTTTCAAGAGTGCAAGAAAGCAGAATGGCTCTGTAGGCATGGTTAGAGGTATATAGGCTCCTCTTGGAGTTAGCTTGGCCTCAAATAGGACACCTGAGCTGGTAGCTATTCAATATTAGTTGTTAATTTTGGTATGTACTCTGTTTGCAAGCACAGGCTAAAGCTAGGGATTCCTAATGGTTTTCATGTTATTGCTTAAGGTAGACAGATCTAGACAGCATCCTCCTGAATGCAGTTTTGTTGCTATGAGAGAGGACATAGGTACTTATACTGTAGATAGTGCAGGATTATTGATTTCAAATGCAATGTACACAGACTTTGATGAATTCCCAAGAGTTTAGGAGAATTTCCTTTAGTTGAAGACTTTTGTCAGATTTAATAAGTCTTGAAACAATTTTAAAGAATATTTCTTAGGCTATTCTTAACCTAGGAAGTGAGGAAAAAAGAATTTTAAGGAATCCTCAAACAAGTCCTAAATCCCTATGCTCTGAGAGTCTGTTTTTTCCCCTTTATTGGCAGCAAATGTTCAGAAGCTAATCTTAATCTAAAGCTGCACCATCTCCCATGGTGCTGTGGCTGCTTCCCTAGGCTGGATGTGTGCCTACAAGCAGAGATGTCTTGGGTGTTGTACACATGGTGCTGTCACCCATGGCAGTGGTGGTAGCATAGACAACTTTGTGTTAGCAGGAGCTCTGCGCAGCACCTTCATGCCAAGAATTCTTCTCTAGGCCTTGCTGAGGTGACACCTCGCACAAGGGAGGGGAATGTTTGGGTTTGGTGACTAAGCAGAGAAAGTGGACTGCTCTTTGGCAGGTAGCCATTCTCTTTAGCCATTCGTGGAGATGGTGGGAGATGAGGAATAATGACTATTTCTTTTATAACTAAATGAAAATCTTGATAGTTATAGTGCCTTCAGTTTTCATTTCCTCCATACCACAGGCTTTCAATAAATATGTCTTGGTAACTTGTTGGGACTGCCCCTGGTTCTGCAGTATGCGAACAGGAGGGACTGAGACTTTGCTCCTTTTTGAAAACTTTTCTTTTTATGTGAAAGAGCAGGTAAGGGTGGGAGAAGGAATTGAGAGGAAGGGTTCCGTCACTTGAATGTCAGATCGTGACCATGTTTGCTGCTGACAGTAACCTCCAAAAGAGCCAGTTTTGTTAGCAAGGCTTTTCCTGCATCTTATTTATTGCTTACCCCTCTCGTGGCTTTTTGCAAGATTTTTAAGAAGCAGTTAGGACAAATATTTGAAACTCCTTAGTATATCCTCCTTGGTTTTCCTCTACTGTTTTCTTCTTAATTTTTGTGGGGCTAGGCTCCTTTCAAAACATTTAAAGACTTTCCTGACTGAAAGTCTTCGTACTTTTCATGACTGAATTACTTTGCATTAGCTGTTCCACACAGACACTGCAATGATCAATAGCATAAAAATAAGGTACTCCTACAGTTCCCACTAAAGAAAGACTAACTGCCTCTGTAGACTTCAAAGAACAGGAGGAGATGAATGGAGACAGGAAAATAGGCCGCTTTTCCCCATATGCATGGAATATGCAAAGGGCATGCCAAATTCCCTGTTGGATGTCTGAGAGAAAGGTTAGAAGTAGGTGTGTTGTGAGTGCACAAATCTGTTTCTGTGAACACTGATTTGGCCTTTTGCTATTAGTGGGTGTTTATGCTGATCCAAGGGGGTGGTTCATGACAGGAAGAGGAGGCTTTTGGTGCTATTGCTCAATTCTGAGTGCCCTTGACAAGTAGGGAGATTAATGAGTTGAATACAAACAGAATGTATCAGGAGGGTATTTGTTCTTTGGAATGATTAAGAATTTAAAATGAAAATACTTTGGGTGTAGGTGTGTTAAGACACTTGCAAGATGCAGAGGTAGGGGGAGGGATCAATGAGACCACAAATTAGAAGCAGCTGAAGGGTTGTTCCAAAGGTTCCCCTTGGGCACTGCTGCCATGAGTACTTCTACAGTACTGTGCACTGACCTAGAGATCAGAGCTCCACACCATTACTCTGATCACCCAGAAGAGCTGTGGGGAAAAGCTGGCACAAATCTCCTCTGGAACTTTTTGGTGAGGAGGTGTTTGTAAGCTCAAACACTTTGCCTTTGACTCTTGCCTGAGATATGCTATAGGTAATGCCTGTACCCTGCTTAGGTACTTCACTGGTCCTGATCGTGTCTTGTTGACTTCTTGGCTTGACCTGCTGACCTGCCTGTGGTCATCACTATGGCTTCCACTAAAGACATGCTCTGCTGTGCTTGCTTGGCACTGTGGGATTGTGCCCTTGTTGAGGATGTTGTGGCACTATCTGACATGGTGTCAGCCTTGGATCCTGGCTCTCACCTACTGCTGTGAGGGGTGGCCACTTGGCTTCATGCAAGTTCTGGTGGGTAGCGCTGCTTGAATTCAGGATCTGTGTCCTCTGGATTAGTGTGAGCTACTGCTGCATCTGTTGTAGGTTGACTGAGAGAAGGAAGAAAAACATGAGCTTTATGTCCAGCTGCTTGTTTTTTTTTTTTTTTCTTTTTTCAGAAGCATGCACATTAAAGACATCAGACTTATTAAATGTAGCGTGATGTACTATTTAGTGTACATGTGAATATTTTACTTTCTGCCTGATGCCAGCAACTGAGCAACATATATTCTGTGTTCTGCACCTTGCAAGAATGGGTGGGAAATGACCTTATCCCTATGATTTGGAAACAAAACCCTTCTGTAGCTGGTGGTGTCTGATGCTGGCACCACCAAAGCTGGATTTTCCAGTTACCTTGCTATATTTCTTTCCACATAGGGTCTTTAGGTCTGCTCAGTGAAACTTGCTCCATTGACAATGGCTGATTAATGGTTTGGTCCACATCACTGAATACATGCCCACTCATGCTAGCAGTGGTATTGGAAAGAACATACATTTCTTATGGTACCTGACTCAACACTTGGACTTTCGTAGACATATGACTTCTAGGACCTAATGTGGCTTTTGAGAGCTCAACTTACATATCTCTGCACAGTGCTCTACAGGCCTATTGTAAAGAATGACTTACCATATGCCAACAAACAAACGGTATCTAAACCCACAGGAAATTCCCTACTAGGCTGGCAGCATGGAGGATGTCAAAACCATCTCCATTTAGACCAAGCGAAGGTAGAACCTCATTGTTGGATGTGTCTGTGGGTGCATATATGCTTTACCTTGGCATATTGAAAAAGGAGGTGGTTTTGGAGGACGCTATGTGGGATAGGCAATGGGGTAGGGAAGGCTGTGGAGAGTGTGTGGACCTGGTAGCTCCACACATGAATTTCAGGTTCAGTAGTTTTGAAGTATGGCTTTTGAGTAAAGCTCAGTTTATACACTAAAGTGTGATTTATGGTTAAGTATAGATCACACTAATTAGGGTAGTGTCCAAGGCAAGACAATATTTTCCATTATTTATGAGCAAATGTGCATTGTTCTACAGGATCCTAGTTATTAAAGACAAAATATCATAGCAGGACTGTTTAATATTTCCTGCAGTACTTAAACCTGAGCTCTCAGATATAGCTGTATTCAATCATAACCTGAAAAACAGTAATGCTTGTTTTGAGAACAAATAAAGCAGTATTTGGAACTGAACAACTAGCCATCAATTCTGCAGCATTAATTTCATTGCAAATCAGATATGTTGAAGCAAAGGTCTTGTCACCAGATGTTTCTAGCTATGTAGAGAATGCAAGTAATTCCATGTGATCATGCAGCTTCTCAACAGAAGCTGTTTTAAACCAGAACCATTGCATGCTGTCTTGTGTGTTAGTGGCAATTAGTTTCCTACTACTGCTAAGGGTTCACCACCTACCATTGACATTAATTATCCTGTTTTGGCTCATTGACTTGCAAAATCACTAAATGATTTCTTTGTTAGAAAATACTGTATTCAAAGAATGTGTTTGATGGAAACACAAGTCTACTCATCATCTTCATACCACTACTGAGAACTTCTACCCCAAAATGATTTTCTATGAAGAAGAATTGGAGAGAACAGGATTTTTTGCAAACTGCTTTCAAAAGAAATTAAGGTTGTTCTATTTAGAGCATGTCTACTTGTCACTCATGCTTAGCTATCTCACAGCAGAGGGCAGAAGTGAATTCTTTTCAATTTGCAATTTTCAGGCTTGTAAATTGGAAAATCCACATCTGTCCTTTCTAACTTAAGAAGAATTGACAACAAAAGGTCACATTTTCAAAATAAATATGTTATGCATTACACTCATTGTATTGTTATTTTCAGGTCTTGTATTGGCCCACTACAGTAGTTTTTATGAGTACGTGGTAATCATCAATATACTTGCAACATCCTTGTGAAAGAGGGAAATCCCATTATCTTTTGTTTAGAATTAGAAAACTCATTTGCTGCAAGTCTCTTGGACTTGTCTGTGATCACATAAGGAGCTGTGACAAAACTGTCAGGTTGTTCTGCAAGTCGTTGGGCTCCTGGTTATGTCATTGTAGCATCTTCAGCAAGGTGGGACTCAACTGCTGTTTGTAAGGACGAGCGTGCAGGTTTTACATTATAACTCCATGTGTGCTTTTTGATTTATTGCTGTAAAACTCCTTTTGACATGATATCATGCATTTAAACGTTTTACAAGCTTTCTGACTTGGGAGGCGCTGGCAAACTAAGGAAGGAGTTAACAAGACCAGCAGTCAATTGGTGCATGACAGCAAACATGAGCAGGAGTTCTAGAGAGCATCAGGTAGAGAGTTCAAATACTTTTGTCTCTTATCATTGTGGAAGTAATGAATTTGGGTTGCATCATGGTTTTGACACCTGCTTTGCTTCGAAGACAAAAGAGCAAGCTTTTCACTTGTCTTGTTTTTAGCTGCTAGGGGTAGTGTTAGATGGCTTTTGCGGGCAACACTATCATAGCCTGCAATTAAAACCTTTCTGTGGGATTCATTCCTAGACAGTGACAATGTAACAAGCAACCCCATTTGAGAATACAGTTCATACCAGGAAGAAAGAAGAATCAAGATGTATGACTTAGCTAAGTGACAATGGAGGGTCTTAGACTGACATAATCAGACAATTATTTTAAGAGTGTAAGTATCAAACAGGAAATAATTATTCATAATTGAATGAGGGATAAAATTAGGAAATGTAAGACTCTCCCAAAGTAGATGGAAGAGGCACATTAGAAACAAGAGCAGCTAAATTTTACTGAAAGGACTTTAAAAAAGGACATATCTAACCTAGTGAATAATTCTTTTGCCACTAGCAGTTCATGAGTGTCAGGGTGCTTGGTGTAGAAGTGGTGTTCCAGTAGAATAGCTGAATGGCTTCAGCTCAGGAGTGTACCATGCACTGGGTAGAATGTATATAACAGATAGTTTACATTATGGAGATGATAATCTAGAAGAAAAGATGCTCTGGAGCAGAGGAATGAATAAGAAAAGCTTAGCAGGAAATGTGGTTGTGCAGGCTTTTGAGAGATGGTCTAGGATGAAAAGCATGAGTTGTGCTAAAAGTGGGGCAGGATGGGGAGGGATGGTGTTGCAATGAGGAAAAGGCAGCACCTGGAGAAGTGCAGGGAGGTTGTAATAGAGGCAGTCTCATGACAAGTTTCAGTGTAGATGTCTCCTTTCTATAGAAGTAGATGGTCCTCTTTGGAGAGGCTTGAGGCCATCAGCAGGGAAATGCTGGGTGGGTGTCAGGGAGGAACCAAGGGAGTTTGCTTCTGAAGGTGGTTGAACGTGGTTGCAAAATCCAGTACTGGAGCTGTGCCTAAACTGAGAGCTGAGAAACCCCATGCTTTGGTTCTTTTTCGTATCAGCAAATGAATTAATTAATGTGTTTTGGGGGATTGAAAATTTCCCTTTAACTGCAATTTTCATTGGCTATTCAACATATGCGATTTCTTAGAAAAAATCAGTGGCATTTTCCATTGGCATCAGTTGGTATCTTGAGTTATGTGGATTTGCATGAACTGCCTTTATTTTTGAAGCATTCAAAGACTGCCCCTGTGCTTTTAAACCTCCTAAACTACATTCCTGTTAGTGAAGTACCATGTATACTATTCCCAGTGGAAGAAAGTATGTAACTGATGTAATCTGAGAGCCTGATTCTCTTCACATTCACCTCAGTTTTGTACCAGAGCAACTCCAGGGCCTTATCTGAGTGGGAGCAGACTCAGGCTCAAAATGTCTTTAGTCTGTGATGGGAACTGTGTAACAGGATTGGTAAATCATCTTCCTAGCTTAAAAAAAACCAAAAAACCCAAACCAAGCCCTAAACAGAAAACCTGTTTGGTTAATAAAATTTTAGTAATGAAATAATCATAGATCAGTTGGATTGCCTGAGAGTAAAAACATGTCACTGTCTCTGCTTAATATGTCTTGCTCTTTAGCTTAACCGTTCATTCATGGCATTTCTCCACTGCAGAAACACAACCCAGCGCTTCTGCTGACTGGACAGAGGGTCAGATCAATGCAGGTAAAATTCTTGTTAATGAGATTTTGATTCTTTGACATTTCCAATCAATGCTTACTTGAAATGCATGGAGGGAGTCTGACGTTACCAATCCAGTTCTCAATTGTTTCTCAAGGAGGCAGTCCCATGTTTTTAATTTTTTTTGTTTGTTTGTTTGTTTTTTTTTGTATTTTTTTTTTTTTGTACTTTTTTCAATGGAGGTAATAAATTTGTGTTGTTCAGTATTAATTAGCTCCTTAATATGCCATGGTCTGCACTTCAGTGAAAGCTTGCTTTTGTTTGTGTTATTACTACCTTTCTAGAAAGTAAGTATCAGTTTATTCTGCTAGACAACCTAATGCCTCTTACCTAATAACTTTTCCTGATTTAATTCCTTGGCTGTGACTGAAAAGTGAACTGTTCTTGCGTGTGTATGTAATACAACCAGAATCCGTAAACATCAGAGATGCACAACCAGGGAGTGTGTACACCAGTCGCACAACTATTTACTGTGTTTTGCCAACATCTTATTTCTGGAGGATTTCTCTTTCATGTTATTCACCTGACTTTACCAAAGCAGCAACTTTCAGAAGTGGAACCTTTCATTTGTTGGGGGAATGAGGTAGCTATGCTGATGTTGAAACCCTCCTTCTTGTCCTTTTTGGGCTGTGGGGAACACAAACTTATCATATTAATGGTCCATTTATGCTCAGTTAAATAATATCTGATCTCAGAGAGGCCTGGAATGACATCAGTGTTGATCTAGGACTTGAACAAAACAGATAATTGGCAGGTAGAAAGGTATTTGCTGTTGCATCAGAGACAAATAATATCTTCTGTACTGGTGGCCACATTTTGAGACAAATAATTTCTTTCAAAAGCAATCTGTAGCTGCTCTTTCTCAGGAAAGCATCTGCTTTGGATCCAGAGTATAGGAAGTCATTTAGACTTACAATACCATGTAGTATTAGCACATGCCCGAAGACTTGACTTTAAGCTTGAGTTTCAGTCCCAGGAACTCAAAATCTAGATGGTCAACACTGCAGTACCTGACTTGGAGTGCTGTGTTCTGCATTGGATCTCATCCTGGCAATCTCCAGCTACGGGAGCTAGGGTGGGAAGACATCAGGGTGGGAACAGGTCGTGCTGAGACATTCATTATAGCTACTGCAATCATTCTTTGGAGAAGAGGTTGTCACATCAGCCTGGTAGTGAAAGGCCTCTACTCGAAAGTTTTCCTTCAAAAGAAAGTGTAACTCAGGGCCTGGTGCAATAATGTCCAGTGAGAAAGAAATCTGCTGGACATCAGCATTTTCAGACAAACTAGCATCTGAAAACCCAGCCAACTCCAGCTCCTCCAACTAAAGGCTGCTCAGAGATGTAAGGGGAGAGTTTCAGATGCTTCCTCTATGGCCTAACACTGAGTTTTCTTGACACTGGGGACCCTTTGCATAAAAGAGAAAAAGAACCAAATTCTAAGAACACAACTGGGTCAGGCTGCCACAGAGCAATAGTTAGAATAGTCACATAAATTGGGATGAATCGCAACCTCAGTTTCTGGAGAGGGAAAAAAAAAAAACCACAACCGAATCCATTGATATTGAAACATAATAAAACCAAATGCCTCTAATAGAGGGTAATCATGTGCATTTGCCTTATATATCATGATTTATGGGGTCTTAAAATCGTACTTTCAATTTCTATCCCTTTTAATTTTTGCAGTCTTGAAAAACTGATTGGTTGAACTTGGCTTTAAAAATAGTGTAATGCTGCCAGCATAGTGCTGCTCTCAAACAGAGCCATGCTTTTTATTTAGATGAAAATATTCAATAAAGTCCTTTTGTGCTGGCTTTGCTGTCCTTCAGGATAAATAAGTTTCCAGTACAATTAATAACTAACCAAAAATGAAGAATATTTGTTTAAGATCTTGGAGAAAAACGAATCTTGGAGAATGCCGCTAATTATTCTGATAGCATCTTTTCAGAAATAGGATACTGAGTTGCAGTTGTAGTCGATTATCAGCTTTTCTCTACTAGGCTTTGATGCTTATGGCATTATTTTTCCTTTTGCTAGTATGCATAACCCTCAAAAAGAGGAATGTAACAAGATGCCTAAATTGCTGACTGTCTTGTGTGCAATATCGATCGGGCTTATTGATGCTGTGTTATCTAAGACTAAATTGGCATCAATTTTTTCCCCCTCTGAAGCCTGAAGATTTTGTGTTCTTTTTAATTGTTGGTGGAAGGTCAACACTGAGCCCTCCGGCTTTTCATGTTAGAAGGAAATGTCCTAAATGAATAGAAAACTGTATGTCAGCAAAATGAACTCTTGCTGAAAGCAATGTGTGGCTTCTCATGTTCTGCATTTGTGATGACATAAGCTTTGACCTTGGCCTGTATCTTTTTGAAAGGAGAGTAGCATTTGTTCCCTTTAGCCTAATAGCAGTGCTGATGGTAGGAACAGTGCTCATGCATGAAGAACAGCTCCTGATCTCCTGCAATTTGTAGCACTGATTAGGGAGAGACTTTTTTGTTTAATATTGAAGTGCTGTTCTTTGTAATTCCTCATAGTAAGGATCCTGGTTCTGTCTTTATACAGTCACAATGCAAAAGGTTGGTAAAATAATTTCTTTGCCCATTTGACTGTTCCCATCTCCATCTGCCAGATGGAGAGCTGAAGTTGTGGGTAGGACTATTCTGACTCCATGAATGCTCATCAGGGGTTCTGTTGTGTCCTGCACCCTAAGTCTGAGAAACGGGGAAATGCAAGTCAAAGAATATAACTCCTAAGCAACTGGCAGGATGGAGCTGTTGGCATAGACTGTGGTGGGTCTTTCTGCAAGGGCGTCCATCCCTGAGATCTCCATGTCTCTGTGCCAGGCAGTGAGTAATCCTGTGTTGGTGCAATGTGAGAGAAGATTAATTTTAGCATCTACTTTTGAAATTATTTCAGGGAACTTGCATCAAATGCTGCGGTTGGATGCAGTGAAGTTGAGTGCAGAGGGACAGAAGTTTATTTCACCCCACCTGGGCTCACCAGGAAATAGGTAACAAATCTCAAGCCCATTTCCCTCAGGGTTTTGGCTCATATTTCCTTTTTGAGACAAGAGATTCATGAGCACAAGAATATCCTCCCATCTGTTAGAGAGGCAAAACAGGTGAAATACATCTGGTCTTTTCATCCTTTTCACCCTTCCCACCCGACCCCAGTTCTGCACATCCTGAGGAGAAACAAGTTCAGTTTTCCCCTTGAAGCTCAATGAGGGCAAGAAGAAAGTAGAACAACTAAAAAACTTCTTGGCATATTAAAGAATAGTTCAGTGGAGGATAAAAGAGGCCTGGGGGCATCACTGTGCCTTTGAACAAAGCTGGGAAGTGTTACTGGTCTCTTTTTGCAGAGGTCTGCGTAAAGAGATTGCAGTTGGGTGAGTTCAGAGGTCTCCCTGGTCTGATCTGAGGTTTCAGTTGTCCACAGTGACTCAGAGACACCCTCAATCAATTGCAGTTGGGAGAGTTTTCATGTTTGTAGTCTGACCTTCAACCTTTGACAATAAAATGTGGGCAGCAGTTGATGAGATTGCCCAGAACACTGGGCAGAATGCTGTGAGCATGTGAGCTGTGTCTCGTTTCTCCCCGATCTGAGCCAAGGAAAGCTTTGGAGCAGATGTAAGCCCAAAATTGGGATGGTAGGAAGGAATTTTGTACACAGGATAATTGAAAACTAAATTCTAGCCTTCAGGTGTGAACCAGCCATAAGAAATACAAGGCACCTATGCGGTCTTTGTGGGAGTCTGTAACAAAACCATGTGTAAAATCTCTAAACAGAAAGATTAATGAAGACTTTATCCAGAATGCTGTTTTATCAGCAAGAAGATGTGGCAGAATTTGTGGGTTCTGCATCTAATTTCGCTCAGAATATCCAGATGGAGTTTGGGATACCTCATCCATGGATTCATGGAGATGATTGTCATTGAGAAGTACTCTGTTCCAAGCAAGCCTGGAGAGCATGATTGCCAGGTCTGGCTGGTGGAAGAAAATCCACCAACTCTAGCTCTGTTCCACCAACATGGTCCAGGTCCCTTTTTGTCTTCCTATATGTCCCTTTCCTGTTGTGCAGTTTCTATTAGAAAACGTGGTTTTGGCCTCACACTAGAGGAGTTGGGGAAAGGATTAGATAAAAGATTTGGGTTCCAGTTTCCACACACAGTTCCTTGATAGAATTGTGAGAAGAGTCCCAAGTTTTCTGCTGTCAAAGGAAATATAAAACCTGCAAGTCCATGAGTCAAGCACTGTGAGTGCTTTACTGTGTCTGTAGCATACCCTCTTGGTTCCTTAAAAAGATGGGACAAAGAGTGTAAAGGGAATGTTTACTTATTAATCAAATACCTTGATGGTTACTAGGGGGAAAGAACTTATCTATCTTTGAAAAATCAGTTCTGAGAGTGCAACTGGGAAAGTTCACCTGATTTTTTTTTACATCAGCCATGATTTAAATCAACAGTGAAATCAGCAGCTTGAATTTTTGACTTCAGTAATTTCACCTTGCTTTCCCCAAGTCGTCTTTCTCATCCCCTCTCTTTTTAGATGTCCTTTTTCACCTTCAAGCTCTCCAACCTCTCAACCCATGCCTAGGTATGAGGTCAATGCTGCTGCCATGTCTGCTGCTGGGACATGGGCTCAGAGACATGCTGAGGGGCTGACAGGCCACAGAGTTTGATGATGGTCACAGCTCCCTCCCTCATGCCCAGCAGCTGGAGCCACTGGGGCCAGGAACCCTGGGGTTCTGGCTGGAAACCAGGTTTGGGGTAGCTTTTCTCCATCCTGTATGCTTTTGGTTTTGGGACGTGCTGGTGCTGTTATATTTGGGCTTAGCATGCTGCAGAGGTCACAGGTTTCATAGGAAAATAGGAGGTATTGAAGTGGAAGTCAGTGAAGAGAAGGAGACTGTGTTTATGTAATAAATCCTGGTCCTTTTTCCTTTTGTTTACCTGGTGTGGTCATTTCCAGAGGGACCCATAACTGTGAGAAGTACCAGCGTGTGCTGCAGTGCTGCAGCACTCCAGTGTTACAAAAGACTGAAGGTTGGCAGCAAGGTTTTGCTGCAGAGCTGTTCTTCATAGTTATCATGGGCATTCTTTTGCAGGAAGGGGGTTTTCAGGAAAAATGGAAAGAAAAAATGTTCCAGTCCCTTAAGAAAGAGGGAATGGCCTTATTTGTTCAGGGAATAGAAGTTTTTTCTTTTTAGAGCTGGGCCTCATTCATGCATAGCTAGAATTTCCTCTGGCTGATGCAGAGCTAATTTTGGAGGATGCTGTTCTCTAGTGATTAGTAACATTTTGTTGATGTTTTGTTGTGCTGTGTTAGAGCAAATGTAGTTATTTTCTGCTGGGCAAAGAACTAAAGAGCAGCGTTTTCCAAATAACCCAGTTCAGTGGGATAAGGGAAAACCTGCAGAACTCTTACTGTTATCAGGAACCTGTGACTGACATTGCACACTGGGAGGTTTGATGCTTCTTTATTCTTTCTTCCTGCAATTTCTCTGTACCAGGGCAAGCCACTTCCAGCAGGGTTAATGTGACTCTCATTCTCTTCATCTCTGAAGTGGGGAAGGCCATGCCTGTTTCCTTCGTAGATGAGGCAAAGCACAGACACTCCAGGCCAGCTCCTGTTCATCTGCTCTGTGCCCCATCCCACTTACTAGCCAGGTCTGGGTCAGAGCTTGCTGTGCTGGATCTTCATCCACTTACTCAGCACACCAGATGCTTGAATTTATTGCTTCACTGTGTTGAGGTTTGACAAGAAGTATGGCCCTTCTCTTCCCTTTTTTTCCTCTTTGAGACCACGTTCATGAGAGCTGGGTTTATTTTTCCCTTCCTACATCTCTCTAAATGCTAAGGTCTCCACATAGAGTTATAGAGTTATTAACATTCTCCTGTCCTGTAGGCTTTGGGAAGTAAATTTTTTTAACACATGGGAAGATCAGACTTTCAGAGAGACTGCTGTGATGTGTTATGTGAAACACTTTGATTTCTTTCCTTGCTGAGTGCACTATGGTCATATTGCCCTGAACTATTCTCCTTATACCCACCTGCTGTCTTGAGCTCATTTCCTTACATTGAGAAAGTACTTGGGAAAGAATTGACTCAGAAAATAGTTCAGTGACGCAATCCTGTAAGACTTTAATAAAAACTAGGCAAAAGTGATAGTTTAAGTAATATAGCTGTTCATTTTAGACACCTCTACTGTAAATGGTTTCTCTCTGGTACAGGTAGGTCTGCTCTTGCCATGCTAGTTTGCTCTCTGCTTTTCTGAGCTCTCTGGGGAATCCAGGGCACAGTAGCGATTTATTATGTGGAATGAAATAATGAAGCCAGCAAATGTTGTTTATAAATGGTATCTCTAAGCACTGTTGGACTGTTCTGTTATATGTGCAGTGTATTTCCCAGTTTCACATCTGCATGTTCAGCACTCTACACTCAAGTTTACTTTTTAGTTCTTTGGTGTGAGTTCATGGCTTGCTAAAAGAAGTGTTGGACCAGTGTTCTACCTGCTCATCTGCTTATGCAGTCATTGAGGAGAACTTTTAAATCAACTTTCTGCTCAGCACTGTAAAAACCAATGTTACTCCAGGCAAACATCTTAGTTTAATGCAGTATGTCTCAGATTTTCAGAACAAAACCCATTTGTAGCTCTGTTCCTTTCAGTAGGGCACTGCAATAACAGACTGCTGATGTTTCCCTGTGCACATTAGTTTTGCCCCCAAAGCCAATAATACTTAATAATCTAAAGAAAGTGATTTTTTTTTGCTGTGTTGTATTTTCTTTCATTAGATATTTCAAAGAGGATGTAATGTTGGTAACTGTTCCCAGATGCTTCATGAAAATGAATACTAATACCTAATTATTACCTTACATTTTATTCTATGTAGCAGTAATATGAAGTGGAACAGTATTAATTAAACCAGAGGCTTGGTGCTGTTCTGAAAGGTGTATTTCTTTCTAATCCCAGTTCTGGCTTTTTTAGCACAGATATCATTGTCATAATTTTGTGATACAGACAAAAGAAGCAGAAACTCCTTGTTAAAATGTTTGATTAAAACTTTACTTGAATGTCCAGAAGATGAAAAGTAGTAAATGAAATCATAACATTGTCTAGTGTCTTTCTCTGCATTGTTGTGTGTTGAGGACTGATGGAATGGGTGAATTTCCTAATTAATATAAATGGTCTCAAAAAGTGGAACTATAATAAAACTGGGAACCCTCCATGTGAATGAAGCAAGCCCAAGCCAGAGATTTTAGGCACAGAAAACTCTGTATATTAACACAAATAGATTATAAAGTAAAATCAAACCAGCTGTGATGTTTTCCCAGTGGCACAGAAACATGGTACATCCAGCAATGAGCTGACTTGTTTGATGACCCATGGTGACCAGGCAGACCCCAGGCATTGGGCACATGGTACTGAGTATCTCAAGTATTCTCCTGGTGATCCCTCTTCTTGTTTGCTGTTGACTGAAGCCAAAATGTTGTACTGCTTGAGTTAAGGCTTTTTTACAATAATGTATTCTGCTTGATTCATTTATATCTTGTAGCGCGTTTTCCCCTGAAATTCAGAACATCCATTTTATGAAGTACAGGGCTCATCAAAACCAAGGAATTGACAATAAAATCTCACACAAAATACTAACATAGGTTTTAATGCATATAAATTCATACATAGACTTAGTTGTTCCCAATCAAGTGTTATAAATGCAAATTTTGAATAATTTCTTACTAATGCCAGCTAATATACCATCTAGACATGTTTGGACACCAGAAATGTTCATATTTTGAATGCAATTGTTAATCTGTTTTTTGACAAGGTGATAAAATACAAAATAACACAAAATGTAGTTAATGTTCATTGGCAACATATTTCTAAATATGTTGTTGTCACAACTCAATTAACTTATGTGAAAAATAAAAAGACAAAGTGGATTTAAATTATTACTTGTCATAGAGTAATGTGTTAAGTAGTATAATGACCCTTTCAGTAAAATCTATACTATTCCCTTCTCTATTGGATTCACTGCAATGATAATTAACCAAGAGAAGAAAAAAAACCCATAATATTGTCTGCTTGAAAGCTAGGCCAAGAAAAAAGGTGAAAGACTTTGAATTCAGTATTTGCTACTATTTAGTTGTTTCCATGGAAGCTTCTTCCATGGAAGTTGCTTCAATGAGGGGACTCTCTGAGAATGTTGAATAATCAGTTCCTGTTTATCTTTTCATAAACCCACAAGCAATGAAAATTATTTCTTTTAATAAAAATGAAAAAATGAGGTGGTATACTACACCATTAAAATAGGCTAGTAAGTGCTATAGCCCAATTATAAACTCCTCTTTTTATGATCAGTAATAATGGTTGTTTTTATTCTTGAGACATGGCTGTCATTACTGTGGCTGAAATGTGTGGTAAGATTGTACAGCAGAAAGCTGTGTTGGTATTAAACCACAATTTAGCATGAAAAAAAAATTGCTTGGTGAATTGAGGTGGCAAATTTTGTCCCTGGTGATTTCTGCCCTTTAGCTTGTCTGGCTGGTTGATGTCCCCTGTATGCAGGGAATGGGTCAGGACCAGGTACAAGTCAGGAGTGGGATGATGGGGACCCACTGGGCTCTCCTCAGGCTCACTGGGTCTCAGTCTTGGTCATTTGTGTGCTGCGTTTTTGGTTACTTGTTTGTGCTGTGATGGCAGCTGGGTGCTGAGGTTTGTTGCTAAGGTCTTGTTTTTTCTAAGTGTGTGTTAGCAGTCTGGGATCCTCCAAATGGCTGGTGCAAGCCATCACTAGTCTGGCTGACAATGGAGTTACTCTGTTCTGCAGTCTCTGGCCTATTTTGCTCATTCAGTTGCAAACTGAGTAAACAGCTGAGAAATTTCAATGGAAGGTGCAAAAACTAGAGTTTCTCAAGCTGGTCTGAAGCTTCTCAGCAGAGCAGGCAAACCTGCATTTCCTGCCCTAGCCTGAGAGCTGGAAGAAGTGGGACAGGGAATGATGCGGGGAGAGGTGTGGGAAAACTGGGTCACTGATTCATGCTCCCTGGGGTGGCTGGAGAGGGCCCAAAGGCTGTGACTGCTCTCCTGCCCTTGGAGTGAATTCTTGTCCACCTCATTTGGGCCAGGAGCTACACTTAATAAGCTGGTGGGAACACTCTGACCCCCATTAAAGTTTCACCTCAGTTGCTTCTAGCTGCCTTAACCCAGGCAGCTTCTGGAAAGATGCTCATCTTCCTCCTCAGTGTCTTTTAGCAGCTGACATAGGACTGTTATCTGTGTGGGTTTTTTTGTGTGTGCATCTGCACTCTTCGGATTGTTCCCCTGTTTTCTGTTTTCAGCCTTTCCAAGTTGAAGCATCTTTTCTTAATGGTTCGTATTATCTTGCTGAGATGGAGAGCATCCCATAGGAAGTACGGGGCACTAGATGTGTGTGATGGCAAGTCTTTGTACTGCTGTTGCAGGATGGTAGCACTGCAGTGGTGGATACTAGCTGGTATGTAGTGTTGCTGCCCACAGCCAGGAAAAAGGGCACCCCAAAGGTCATAAAAACATCCTGTTTTTCTCAGGTGGATTACTTGAAGCTCTGAAAGTGATATCTTTCTATGAGTTCCTTTTATATTAGGGATGCATTCAATCCTTTTATATTATCTTGCATTCAAATCTTAAGTCATGTAATATAATCATAGGTAAAAATTTTTCTCTTCGTACCTCCCATCTTTAAGCATGCGAAAGCCTCAGCCCAGTTAGAGATGTTTCTGGTACTTTTATCTTTCCAAATGATGTTAGTAATGCACTTCAGTGAGCTAAGTTACCTAGTGTTGCTGCATAGGGATGTACACAGATTATTTTTTTTAGGATCCTCTTGTTGCTCTTGTGACTTTATATGAAATGGCTGACAAAGACCAGGTGCAAATTCTCCACAGACAGCATGTGGAGTTTAGGTTCACAAATCCACGGGGAAATGGTCTGTTATCCTGTTAGCATAAGCAGTTTCACAGCTGATGTAAAGTAACACAAGGATTCAGATAATGGACAGACTTACAGATGCTGTGTCTGGAAAAGTAAGTTGTGAAGGACTCTTGAAGGTGATAACCTTAAACTGTATTTGCCTGCAATGGATTTTTTGAAACTGGAGCAAAGAGAATAGCGGGGTGAGCTATTACAATTCAGCTTCAGAACTGGCAGGGAAGGCAGTGTGAGCTTCCACAAGCACTTGTTTCTACTGTTTTTTGTTCTTGCTCTTAATGTGTTGCTTAATTAAAGAGCACAAATCTAACCTGAAAATGTCTGTGTAAGTACCCACGCTCCTCTTTCCTAGGTTTGTCTGCAGGAATGTTAAGATGCGTCTTCTTTGCCGGTGGCTTCTCTAGCTAATAAATGAAATGCAGCTAGGCAGCTGTTTCAGTTCTCAGATGGCGCTGGGCATGATTAGCATAGCCTGCTAGAGTAGTAAGGATTAAATAACATGTTCAGATCACTTCCAGGCTCTTCCTCGGGGCCCTGTTTATTAATTCAAACATCCCCTCCCCAAGGCAGCACAAAATGAATTGTGTTTCCTCAACCAACAAAGCTGCTGCTGCCTTACTCGCTGCCTGCCTGGGGCTAATTACAGGAGCCACCATCCCCTGCTGACCCTGCTAGTGAATCCCTTGTAAAGTATGAAGGTCCTGGCTCTACATCCGGGATAGGCTGGAAGGAGGGTCACTGGGGTTTAAGAGGTACAGCAGGAGCATATGTAGTTAATATGATTATGTTATCATAGAATCATAGAACGCTTTGGGTTGGAAGGAACCTTAAATCTCATTCAGTTCCAACCTCTCGCCAAGAGCAGGGATACCTTCCACTAGACCAGGTTGCTTCAAACCCTGTCCAGCCTGGCCTTGAACACTGCCAAGGATGGTGTTCACCTCACAGGGAAGAATTTTTTCCTAATATCTAATCTAAATGTAGCCTTTTTCACTTTAAAGCCATTACCCCTCATCCTATCACTACATGTCCTTGTAAAACGTTCCTCTCCAGATTTCTTGTAAGCAAGAATGAAGAGTGTGCGTGTATATATATACAGCATATAAGTATAGTATATATATATTAATATGCAGATATTTTCTAATTATCTAGCTCTAGGTTGAGAACTATTTAGAAGGAGTTATGAGTTTACTGTGTCTTTTTTGTGGACTAGGAAAGGCATTTTGAGCCTTTTCATGAAAGGAGAGCTTGGCTCCTACCTTAGGCAATAACCTATGTCCCTGATATTAGGCCGTGCTGGTGTCTCCTTGAATTTTCTTTCTCATGCTAAAGTTGATTCTGTTGTAAATCTACTGCTTTCTGTAGATGAATATTGTGAATTTGGTCAGTGAATATTGTCATGTCCCTTTAACAAATATAATAATGTATAACTATGCCTGCAGAAATGAATTAGTTGGCCACTCTTACTAATTAATTACCTGAGAATATTTATAGTCTGATCAGCAGGAGGAGAACTGCTATTGTTATCTAAAAAAAAAGGTGTTTGTAGAAATGTTCTCAGTGTAAAGCACATTATCATAATGCTGCATTTCAAGAACAAATGTTAATACAATTTTTCTATTGAAATAATTTCATTACAGCCATTCTGGGTCATAGAGGTAATGCATTTATGCCAAGCAAGTATTCTGAAGTCTTCCATAATGAAATTGAAGAAGTTGCAAATGAAAATTGTATGCTTATTCCTGCAGCTTAGTTCCTTTCCCTTGCAGGATTGGTTCCTCTAGCATATATGCTTGTTTTACTTACTGCAGAAGAGCTTTTCTTTGGATATTGCACACAATGCATTAAAAGATCTATTAAAATCAGAGCTTCTGATTTTGTTGTGTAATTGTTTCATATAGCAAATAATTCTTTGCTTAATGTTAGAGTTGGTTTTGTGCAAGCAAAGAATTGTGAATTCTCTTTACTCTGGCTTAGAGATGTGGAAGGATAGGAAGTTGGATCTTCCTAGTGGAAATTCAGACAGGCATGTTAGTGCAGAAGGACAGCGTTCTGTCTCTATGTGTCCTGCTGTGGCAGTATGTCAGTCATCTAACCAGTAAGACCTGCTGTTGATATCAGTGATTAGGAAAAAAATAAGCAAGTTGCTTAACATTCAACAGTCATATATTTTAGATGAATAAAGGACAATAGTAATTCTTCAGTTCTCATTACTGATGTCTGTTGTAGCTGTACTTTCAGGCCTTGTCAGTTTGGCTTGGCTTTCCTAAAGGCTGGGATGATGAGGAAGATCTGAGCCTAGCCCAAGGTATGTCTTAATGAGTTACAGTGACACAAGCTGGCTGGGAAGTGGAAGGGAAGAGAAATGGAGAGGATGAAATAGTAATTGTGTCCTTTAATAAAGGCTAAGCTACTGGAGGGGCTGGGGCAGTTGCTGGTCGAGTGCTTCCTGGGGAGCTGCTCTGTGTGCAGCTGGGGAGCTCTGTCAGACATTCAGAGAGGCTGAAGCAAGGTAGGATTATGACTTGTCACCACTGACGTCTGTGGGTTCTTTCGACCTTCGTCTAACCAAGCTCATGGCTATGTTCTTGTGTTGCTTCATCCTCAGTTGCTGCAAAATCCCCAAAGAGTTTTTTTGTTGCTGTTGTGCATAGTACCACAAACCCTGATTTTAAGATGGGTGAAATGCTACCTGCTGTCACTCTGTTAGCTCCAGTATACAGCAGCTCTAAGTGCGGCTGCACAGTTAGCGGGTCCTCCCATGAGATCATCCACTTATTCTAAAGGTTAAAGACTCAGGCTTTTTTCTGGGTCATTCAAGCATTTACTTGTTAGTTTGAGTGTGTCTGCCTGGACTTGATAAAATAGCAGCAATTAGCATCAACTTTCTGAGAAACAGGAGCGATCTTATCAGATTTTGGGAGGAGGTTAGTGCTAATGCAAGTTGTTTGTGTGGCTTCACATTGAAGAGTTTCAATTTGCAGCATGAATAGTTCAATTTCTATTTAGGGTGCAATTCCAGAGGAAGTGTAATTACAGTTAAGGGGCGTCACAGAACTGGTGAAGCATTAGGTTAGGAAGACACAGGAGATACTTTGTGAAAACATATTAGGGTTATACCTTGCTAAATACAGAGGAGGCATAACTAAGCAAGAAACAACTTACTGCTCAGTTTGGTATTTCACCTTTCAAAGTATGAATGAATAAGTAATGCTACTCTTGGCTTTGTTGACTTGATCCTTGAAATATCCACTTCTGTTAGAGCCAGCATATATTTATATATCTGCAATTCTCTAAACTTCCAAAATGTAGTTACCTGCACCTAAATCAGAATTTCTTTTAAATCTGTCATGTTTGAGCTATTTTTGTTAACAAGAAGATTATTCAGTACCATCTCAAAGCATACATAAATCTGCTCACTGGCAGAACTTATAATTCATTTGGAGTGAATAAAATTGATATTCATTTAATATGGACAAAATTTGAAGATGCCCATTTTTCTTCACTGTCCCATTTGTTTTCCCTTGCACAGTATGAATACCTGATAGTGACCATGGTCTTTCCCTGTACACACCTATTCAATCACTTTGCTAATCTACTCATTTGCAGCAATCTCTGCTTTTAGCAAAATATTGAGATGCAGGCAAAGCTGTCAGATTGCTCAGTGTCTGAAGCAAGCTGCTCATTACTGTTGCCTCTCAGCTGAATTACGTTATTAAAGGCATTTATGAAGTATTTGCATTGCTTCCTCTTACAAATATCGAATCATGGCTATGCCACCATGAAAAGGAACTAATGCTCATCTTGTGACATATTTCTTCTAAGACAAGACAGCAACAATGATCTGTGGAAAACATCTCTATGCAGAACACATTTCACAGTGTCTTCTGGTTTGTTAATTGCTAAATTGTTTAAACAACAAACCTCTTTATTGCATCCAGCTTGTCATACTGCTCTCAGCAGCAAAGGCAGAGCTGAAGGGGCTAAAGCCATCAGCCGTGGTTTCATGAGCCATGTACCCTGAGCATATACACGACTTAAAGCTCTGCCCTGCCGTGCTTAAACATCTTGTTAAATTGGGGCTGGTAAGAAAAATGCAGGAAGTGGGCTGCAGAGCTGTGACGAAACCAGATCAGACAAGTATCTTAGTAGTATTTTGTTCAAGAAAGGCATCATGGTACTGTGCATCTGTTTAGTATCTATTGGGAGTCAGATATTGCTGTTTCTCAGAGGCTAGGTGTTATTCTGTGATGTCCCAGCACCAGTGGTCCAAAGTGGTCCAGCATTATTTCCTTATCAGTATTGAATGATCACCTCATTATGAATGTCCACAGCTTCTTCAGTAGAGCTGGGCATGATAGGTGGGAAAAGAGAGAGAAATGACTTTGGCTTTTGGACCTGATATCTCTGTGGAGGTAATGGTCTACTGCAGTAGTAGTGTGTGTCAGGTTAGGGGTTTGGCACACCAATGTCCCTGTGGTACAATCACAGTGCATGCTGCTGCTACGCTTACGGGGAAGGAGGAGGAAATCAGAAAGCAGATATGGAATAGGAAACAGTGACAATAATGGATTGTGCTATTGCAGAAAGTGAATCTGCAGGATGAGGAACCTATCTTTCTGAAATGTTTTTTAGTACTGGATAAAGTTATGTGGGAAACCACACAGGGAGAGATGCCAGGCTTTGAAGATAATCCTTGTGTCATCAAGGTTTGTGCAAATGGTGTCTGTTAGAAGATGGACTAAGAAGTGGTTCGGACCTGTGTGAATGCTCAAGTAAAATCCTCATACTGCTTATAAAATACAGTCTTTAGCTCTCAAGGGAGAAATGCCAGAGTAATCACACAAAGTTGGGAGGCTTTCTACATGAGGCAAAGGAAAAAGGACCTTAGTTTATCTCTGCAAAGGGATGGTAGCACCAAGCTCTCCTTGCCTTCAGCTGTAGCTGGAAACATCATGTAAATGAAAGCAATTGCAGCTGGCCAGGAAGCCCATGTGGTGCTGAGGCACAGCTGCTTGCTTTGGTATTGTTATATGTTTTTTTGCATTCATTTTATCAGTTCTCCTACTAATACAAAAGAAAATATCCCATTGTTTTAACAAGTGCCATTCACTACAAGCCTGATGACAAAGCCCTTCCACAGGCAAGTACTCTGCAGAGCACAGAAACACACTGCTGCAGGCTCATCCTTGGCAGCAGGGAACTCCGCAGCACTGCAGATGAGGTGTTTAGAAGAGTCTGCATTTCTTTTTCACTGCTCGCAGGAGCCTTTCCCAGCTGAGGCAATTTGCCCTGTGTTCACTAAGTTGGGTTCACCTGGGATAGGTGGATGTGGGACAAATCTCAGTGCCTCTCAGACACATAATGTTGAGTGGCTTCTTGAGGTGTGCTTGCCGCTGTGTCTAGCTCTGTATGAAGCACAGGCACTGGAAGAAATTCGACTGCTGAAGCTGCTCATTTTCCTGCTTTCCTGTCACTGCTCCTGGGCTTGTTTTGCTGTGGAAGCCTTTTTGCCCTCGCTTTTCTTTCTCCTAGCTGTCATTGTTTCTAACAGGGCTGGTGCACCTCTTCTCTCCCATGGGAGATGCTGGTGGTGGAGTGGGCAGCTGGCTTGGAAGAGGTGACCTTGGCATGAGTTCTGTGAGCTGAGCTGGGAGCTAGCCTCAAAATAGCTGCCTGTGGGAAAAGATGCCAGAGACCCTGCACCTCTGGTGTCCCTCTTTACAGGTTGCTGAAACATGGCCTTGTGGGAGGACAGGGCAGGGCAGGGCACTGCGATGCCAAATCTGCCTCTAGGCACTGCTGGAGAAGGGGACGGTCATTTTAACCAGGAAAGAAACAATCTAGTTGGTCGCCTTTTGCCTGGTTGGCTGTACATTTGTGATCTTAACTATGAGTTGCTCTTGTCCGGGGTGGAAACATATATGGAGAGTAAGTACATAAAGTAAGAAATGGTACAGACTCATGGTCCTTGGGGTGACCTCCTCTTGCCCCTTGACACCTTTCTAAAGTCTGTCTCTGTACTAAATAACACACTTGGGAAAAAATTGTCTGCCTTTTCTTCTGCGTTTTATTGCTTGTAAATGTCATTCTGAAATACTTACTGGTGCATTTCTATTATTTAATAGCCATTTAATAAGATGGGATAAAGATTTTACATTTTGGCTTTTGCTTTCAATTTAACAGGCACCATTCACTGCAGTAATGGCTCTGCTAATCAGTTTTCAGTGCTGTGTGACTGAAGTCTAGCGAGTCTGTCTGCTCTGGGCCAGCCATAATCTGAAGTTAGAAGCATTTCTTCCCCTTCACTGGAAGAAATTGCCTTTGTGTTTCTTGCTTTAATTTGTGCCTGTTATAAATGTGGGGCTGTCAAGGAACTCTGTCAGAGAGGACACACAGGCTTCTGGAGTAATTTAATACTCAATTGTTATTGCAAACTTTTTGACATAATGATTTATCCTATACTTTATTGCTACTTTTTTTCATTCTTACAACTTTGTATCTTTTGCCTGATAAATATTTATAATACAGCAGAAATAAATTCAAACTAGAGCCAAGATATAACTTTCATGCTTTAGTAAGAGCTGAAAATATGACAAAAAGATTCAAGTGACCAGGAAGCAAATATAATGCGAATATGGAATAAAATAGTTGCATCCTCAGTGCAAGATAATCCTTAATGGATTTGTTTCCTTATGAAATGTATTACAGCACTGAGCTCCCTTGAGGAATGATCTGTGTGTCCTAGCCTGGGGAGAGAGACACAGAGCTGATGTCCTGGGTTCTGCTTTAGGACGCCTGTGTTGTGTGTCTCTGCCTCTGTGTCCTTACCCATCTCACCTATTTGGTGATAATTAAAGCAGAACAAAATGTTCTTTCAAAAAATTCTATAAAAATTGCATATACTTGAATTAGCCAAATACTGAGTAATTTCACTCCAGTCAGTCTGTATCATCCCATTTCTTTCTGTCGCTCTCAATTAATCTGTTGCTGAAATTGCTGACAGCATGGGACTATCTCTGCTGCTCCCTGTCTCTCCACTTTAGCACGTGAGAAGGTGATAGGCTAAAGACTCTTGTCATCCCCTTCTGATGTGGCTTGGCAACAGATGGCAGCAGGTCTTTGAGGAGAACTGTGCAGTTGGTACTTCCAGCGTTAACATAATATTTCAGTGCCACCTGGGAGGGGGACATGACATGAACCTGAACTGGCTTCCAGCCTCAAATGTTCTTTTATCAATTAACAGAACCACTGATGGATTTGACACAGCCTTGGGAGTGTTTCTGTGTCCTACAGGATGTGATCTGCTGTTCACGGTGATGATGATCTGCTCTATCTGGAGAGTTAGGGGATACCATATGAAGAGAGGATGAGAGAGTTGGGTGTGTTCAGCCTGGAGAAGAGAAGGCTACATGGAGACATAACAGCCTTCCAATATCTGAAGGGGGCCTAAAGGGATGCTGGGGAGGGACTCTTCATTAGGGACTGTAGTGAGATGACAAGGGGTAACGGGTTCAAACTTAAACAGGGGAAGTTTAGATTGGGTCTGAGAAAGAAATTCTTTACTGTAAGGGTGGTGAGGCACTGGAATGGGTTGCCCAGGGAAGTTGTGAATGCTCCATTGCTGGCGGTGTTCAAGGCCGGGCTGGACATAGCATTGGGTGGCATGGTTTAGTGGGGGGTGTCCCTGCCCATGGCAGCGGGGTTGGAAGTCCTTTCCAACCCTAACTGTTCCATGATTCTATGATTCTATGTAAATTGAATTTATAGATTTTTCCCCATACCCGTTGGGTACACTGTGTTTGTTTAGTCTCAAAAGGATAGAATACAAAGCCTGATGCTTCAAGGAGGCAGAATTATGCACAGTATATTAGGTAAGTATTACAAGTAGAAGCCAACAATATTGAAACTTCATCCAGGCAAGTTCTCCAGGAGAGTATCATGCAAGTGCTGTTTGGTAACCAGCTGATGTGCCGAGGAGTGCTGGTTTAGTTAACCTGACACACAGCATCCCTGCTGCTGAGTAGGAGCTAATGCTGGAGCTAGCCAAGACATGGCTTCCCAGGAGTGCTGGTAACTCAATTCCCTGCCACTGACCCAGCCATGTTTGCCATTCCTGTTACAGTGCCTGCCCTGGGCCTTGAGAAGAATGAATTATGTGTGATTTCATCAAAGGAGAGACTGATGCAGTGCACAATGCCAGAATGAGGGTTAGCAGCTGGGATCACATCCTTTAAGCAGGCAGGAGGGATGAAAGGGCAAGGAGGAGTTGCTACATTAAAATAAAAGGCTCAGGGAGTGCTGAAATGAGAGGTGTGCTGAAGCTAAATGCAAGTACCAGAGCTCTGATATGTCAATATCTGCTTTGCACAACTCTGGCTTATGGGTTTTAGCCAAGTCCAAATGGTGAGAAACCCCCAGCTCATCAAGAGTGGGCACGCTGTCTGTGATGGCGACGGCACTGGGAACAATTCCATTAGTGCTCAGGCTCACATTAACATGGGTTTAGATCCTGAGTTTGGTTTCAGAGTATTTTTTTCCTTCTTTGTTTTTCTTCTTTCTCAAAACCAGTATTTCACTCACAGCAATGGTTTTCTCCATTATCCTCATTTTGAAGGCACATGCATATTCACCAGTCTTAGTCATGTCTGGTCATACTTCTTACAGCCCTTAGATATCTTCAGCAGCCCCTCACAGGGAGTACATTCTGGTATTTTGGCTATCTTCATTTTCCAGTTCGCCATATGCTGGAACAGATTTATGAAGGATTACATCTGCATAATCACCAACTTGTTTTATGGCATCAGATGTTCCAGTTGGCAGTGCCAGGTGCTTTTTCCAGTCTTCCTGCTTTTTCCATTTTAATTTTGATCACTGCCCACAAAACAAACGATTCTCCTATGGCCACCTAAATGGCTGCCATTTTCTTATAACCATATGGCTCATCCCTCAGTGCTTCACACATTGTTCTGGCATTGCCAAACCAACAAGCTTTGCTGCCTTGTTATTCTTACAGACACAGGGCTGTTGGGCTGTTTGCACTGTTTGGGGATATGGTTTGAGCAACTTCTACAAGGCAAAGTGACCTCAGTATTATGTTGCTTCCTGAGACCTCTATACATACTTGCTTCCTCCTACCATAAGAAATTCTTCAATCTTATCAGCCCACATGTCTGTTTTCTACTTAGTGAAATAGGGTGGGACTTGTCCAGGAGTAGTTGGAAAAGGTGGTTTTGCTACTTTAACATTTCTGTCTTCAGAACAAAATAACGCGTAAATTTGACAACTTATTGGCTATCCCTTACTAGAAAAAGTTTTATTCATGCTGGGGTGGTGTCCCTCTTAGGGATTGTAATATTAGTCCCACTTGAGTTTATATCACAGATCTTGTTGTGTTTCAGGATTGTTTTCGTGTTTTTTCTTTGTTTAGAACAGCCATCTGGGACCTACTGTGTTATTTACCATAGAGATAATACACAGTGATACATTTTAAACTGCTTTTTAATGTGCTTTCTGGAAAATTGTGTCTGTTGCTATGTTAGGTGTGAAATCATCTTAAGGGGGGCAAGCAATATTGGCATTTGTGCAGGCTGGTTGATTCTGACTAACATTTGCATTAGATAAGAACAGTAAATGCTGTCTTCAGTGAAGAAATGCTTTGCATTTTCTCAATGGTGTTTAAAAGTGGTGTATTGCTGGTTCGAGTGAGTCAGCTGAAATTACAGAAAATGTTTCCTTTAAAGTATCATCTGAATAGAAACAGCTGCCATATCACACAGAACCTGAAACAAAGCCTGGAGCAAAACTTGGTTGGCACATAATAACCCTGGTATTAGAATCTGTAATGTTTTAATTTCTTCCTTGGGATATCTTTTGTGCACTTGGAATAGTGCATTTGCATGTGAATGGAAAAAGCTAAATTATATTCCTAGGTTCATGCAAAGAAGCTAATTTCTAGCACTATTGATAGATGAGTTCTTCATTTTTATTTCCAGCATCATTGTATCAAACTAAAGCTCCTCTTACTGCCGTCAGTGTGTTTGTCAGCTGAAGTTCTGAGATCATCTAAATATTTTATGAAGTTCAATGAACAGTGAAAATAATCTTGCTAAGACCTGTCTCAGTAGTAGATTAATCAGTACAATAACTTCTTTTCCTTACAGGAAGTCATTGGTAGTCAACTTAGTTTATGCTTGTCTTTGTATTGACTTTTGGAACCCCTTCTGCAGCTCCACTAATATTGGTTCATTTTAATTCAGTGAAATTGCCCTAAATTAAAAAAAATGCACATATTTCGTTTTGTTCAGCAAACAGAAAAAAAAAAAATCAAAGCAGAAATATCCTATATAGGTACATTCTGGTGCTCTGGCATAATATGGAATATCATTTTTTGAAGGGCAATCAAAATGAAATCTTGAGTGTGTTTGAAATCAAAATGATCCAGAGGCATGGCAAGCACAAGGCATTTTATTTATTGCAAAGAAGTTTCACATAGAAGGGAGATAAGAGTGACTGGGTAAACAAGTAGCTTTAAGATAGGAGATAAAACTATAAAATGAAGGCAATAGACTGATGGACAGAAAGTGCTATATATCTATTCTCTGAGCTATATTATCCATTTCACAAAGAATGAAGCAGCAGACTGACTTTTTCACCTCTTCTGCTGGCTATGTGAAATAGCAGCTACTGTATTTAGCCAAATTGTCACTTTAGATTAAGTATTTCTAGAAACTCAGAGCAGATATATAATTAACACCCTGAAAGCCTTTCCTGAGAGGGGAGAGAATGGTAATGTTAAGAAATGAATGGAATATTCAGAGCAATCCTTACTTTATAATATTTAGGGCTGGTACAGAATGTAGATGTAGAGGATCATAATCCGCCGCCCCTGCTGGAACTCTCACTTTGCTTAAAAGGGGGATGCATCTGGGTCTTAAAAACTTGCTAATGGCGTGTTGTACTAAAGGCAATTTGCCTCTAATATTTTAAGTGGAACTCATTTCTTTCCTACTCCCTTCCCCTGGTGTGGTGGCGGTGGGGGTCCAAATTCAAAACTGAGGTAAAACACAACCTAAAGAATGATGGTGGCGTGCAGATTAGCTGTTGTGGCTAAGTCATTACTGTGGGTTCCTTATCATTAAACAAACTCAGAAAAACACGCTTTGAAGTCTATAGATCTTTTAGCACTAAAGCAATAGGGTTTTGCTGCTGTTTATTAAAGCAGTCAGGGTGAGATGTCTGCTTCTGAACCTAGTGTCCTGAGTGTGCTAACTTCTGAAATTAGAGACCTCAACTTGAGGTTAAAAGGATGAAGAAGGTAAAAAATATAAATCTAAGAAATAACGTGGAAGTGTGTTAAAGACTCTCCCTTGGGTTTGACTTACTCCAGTGTACCTGCGTATTGTAGAGACTACAATCATCAGGTAACCTGATATAGTGCATTGAACCAAGCTATGATCAACAGTAAAATTAAAAAAAAACAACCCAAAAACCCCAACCAAGATTGGGGATTCACTATTGACTGCCTTTATCTAATGGCCTAACTATCAGAGTCAATTCTGGAAAGAGTTAATTTGCCCTGTAGATGCTCTTTTATTTAAATAGTGTAGCAGGAATTGCATCAGTACCAGTAAAGTCTCCCCAAGTATTCTTTGTCTTAAGTCTCAAAGACTTTTCATATATATAAAGATTTTTTTTCCCATACATAAACCCAGTACTTATCTGGGCCTTTGCAGTAGCTCTAAGAAGCCTTCTTTGTAACCAACCATCTGGAATAGTGGGAGAAGTATACCCAGATGAAGATGCATAACACAAAGTCTGGGAGAGTCTTTCATACAGGATAGGTTTGAAATTAATGATGATATCCACGTTAACACTTTGGGGGGACCTTTCCTAATACAGGGATCCTCAGTCATCCAACAGCTTGACAGGAAGGAGTGTCCCCCCCAGAAAAAGTATAGCACAGTTTAATTCCACTGAGGGAATAGAAAAGAAAGTACAAGCACCAGCTCATTTGTGTTCAGTGTCCAATAGCACAGCTGTTTCTGACAGACATGAGAATCTTGTCAGAATCATTATGCCTAATAAGAGCAGGACACAAACTAATGGAGCCTTTGGGTGGCATCTTTGAGTTCCCATCAAATTGCTCACATTAATGCCTGTTGTCATGACTGCACTTTATTGTTAGCTGGTGGCTTGCTTGGCTTTCACTGTGTCGTGGTTTAAGGCCCTCAAACTCATGCAGTCACTCACTCACTCCCCCTTCTTTCTTCCCCAATCCCGGGGGGGAAGGGGAAGAGAATCAAAAGAATGCAGCTCCCACAGGTTGAGATAAGAACAGTTTAGTAACTAAGATATAACACAAATCAGTACTGCTACCATCAATAATAATAAAAACAAGGCAAATACAAGGAAAGAATACAAGAGAAATACAAGGAAAGAGAATACAGCAGATCTTCACCTGATACAAAGCCACACCATACAGTGTTCCCCCACCTTTCTGTGTCTCTGCTCTCCGTCTCTACATCCTGGGCATGACATGC
>JASSUY010028841.1:31852-56332 GCA_032466535.1 Forpus xanthops
TACAAAGCCACACCATACAGTGTTCCCTCACCTTTCTGTGTCTCTGCTCTCCGTCTCTACATCCTGGGCATGACATGCTGTGGTATGGAATACCTCTTTGGTCAGTTTGAGTCAGGTCTCTGCTTCCTCCCAGCTTCCTCCCGGCTTCCCTTCTTCCCTGGCAGAGCATGAAACTCAGAAAGTCCTTGAGCAGGCTAAACATTCTAAGCCATAACTCTAAACACTGGTGTTATCAGCACTGTTCCCAAGCCAAAAATCAAACACACAGTGCTGCACCAGCTACTACAAAAAAGAGAAAAATGTCTGCTGCTGCTGAACCCATGACAACTGTGTGAGAATCTGCCTGAAAATGAAGTGCTGGCTGGCTTGCTCTTTTTCTTCTAGATCAAGGATCTCAATACTTTTCATACTGAGTATGTTGGTACTTCTTAACCAGTTAAAACTATGTCCAATAATCTGCCTTCCTGCACTTTCACTTTACTATGACAACATTATAGAAGTAGGGGACTTTAAATCATTTATATGACTTCTCTTGCACTCTTCCTGAACTTGCCTAGAGGATTGATTTTTAAAGTATTCTTCCCAATCCATGCCCTCTCCTGACAGTGCCAGCCCAAGGCGCATTGCTTGCTGTTAAGTTATAACACTCTAGACTTGAGCATGCTTCTGGTGCTTTTGCTGCTGAGCCTGTCGTTAAAGAAAGAGTAATTTGTGCATGATGCTCCACAATGATACATCTGAATCTGAAATCAGGGGTTTGCAGTAAGCAGGGAAAGTTGTGTTTGAATACTTCATTTAAATTTCTTTCAAAGTACATAATAATTAATGGGTCAGAGCTGCAGAGCAGTAACCATGCTTGTTGAATAAAGGCTCGCTGTTTGATCAAAACCAGTCTTAACAATTAAAATCAAGATAACAGCTTTCATTTCTCAAACACCTTCTAGGCATATGAATCCTCAGAAGCCCATGCAAAATTATACAGTGTACAAAAGAATTGTTTTATCTTCACTGACTTCCTGTTGCCTCAGGGGCATGATGAAGCAGTTGTTTCAACTGAGTATGCGTTAAGCATTGCCATGCTGTAGGGAGGTTTAATCTGGAATTTTCCCAAATGTTTGCTGATGGTGTTTATCATTTGTATGAAAGGCCTCAGTACTACAAAAAGCAGATTGATCCTGCCTGAACCTCACTTGGGAAGGGAGCATCCTGCTCGCTCTTCTCCTGGCATTGTCTAGTAGCTGGCAATGTACCTGTACCCATCATTCTTTTCTCGTTCCACTTTCAGTCTGGTATGTTGATATGTGTGGGAGCTAATTTATGCCTGTAAAGACAGTATATTAAGGACAGAATAATTTATTTTATCAACTAACAAAAATTATTTTCCATTCACAATGGCATATTCCACTGATGTAACAGCTGAAGTTGAACAGCTAATTAAAATTTAACTACCAGAGAAACTGCAGTTTCTCAGTGGTGGTGGGGAGGGAAGGGTTAGGCTCAATTAGTTTATATTAGATTTAAATGATATTTAAAGTTACCAAAAGCAGTATTAAATCACTTGCACAAAGTTTTTTAGCAGGAGAAAAACCCAAATAAAGAGGAATTTGTGCTCAAGTGTCATTCACTTAAAGAGACGCTATTGTCATCTGGCGTATTCTGTTGTTATACAAAAGATAGCATCCTTCCTTAAAATTATGATCTTTAGTCAGTTATTAGTAGGGGGGAAGATAGGAGTAGATGTATCGGTGCATGTGCTTTGATAAGCAGAAATTACTAAATTGTGTCAAATTATGGATAGAAGGTTTAGAGAGCAAGAGCTTTTTTCCTTGCTAGAGACAAAACCAGCCAACAAGTTATCTTTCTTTTCTAAAAGAGATATGTAAAATCTGGTAGGCCAGATATGGTTTCACATTCCTCAAATCAACCATCATTGTCTAATTTTTACGTGAGAGCTATACTGTGGTAAAAACGTTTTAAACACTATATCATGTCATAATACAGTAAGTTTTACAAAATATAGTGTTATGTTTGCCATTATATTGATTTATTACTTGCACACCAGATAAATCAGTTCTTTTATAATAAGGATTTCAAAGAGCAGTCCTGAATTTAATATATGTTAATGCCATACAAATTGCTTGTTTACATCTGTAATTTGTGGTGCTTACATGGCTTCGGATAACATACAACTTCTTGCACAGTCTCTAGTTGCAATAGGTTTTGTGGCTATAACAACTTGCCATTGGGTACACTACTGATTTTAGTTAAAATTCTCATTACTACCTTTTCCTACAGGAGATAGCTGGACATAGCCAGAATTTTATGATTAGGTGCACATATTTTTATTACGAAGAACAATGACTGCGTTGCAAATCCTGTGAATTTGATCAGTGCTCTCCAGTATTACCAACATCAGAAGTGTTTGTTAATAATGGGGTTGGGGACAGCCTGATTTTGGCATTTGTTAAGATTGAAATGAGACATTGTCTGTAGTGAGCTACCTGAACTTCTCAATTTCTTTGTCTTAGCTTTTCATCACATTTCAATTTCATATACTTGCTTTGGGACTCTTGAAATTTTTCTGGTGCTTCATATATTGACCTCTCCTGCCACTTCTGACTCCTTTCTTCTACACAGAGACCTTTAAGGAGAGATGTGAGATTAAAGCATCTCAAAGATATTTTTTATGAACTATGATTTTTATTATGTATCAACACTAGAGCTGGTTGCAAAACAAGCTGCCCCAAAAGGTACATTGGGCAATGTTTCTTACATAGACAAAAGGAGAAGGCAAGGTGAAGGCACCTATGGTTCCAACCCCATGGCAGGATGGTTGGAACTAGATAATTTTAAGGTCCCTTCCAACCGAAGCTGTTCTATGACTCTTCTTTAGGGATAGCAGCTCTCTAAGCCTTCAGTAAGGAAAGAAATATGTCTTTCTGTAGCTTCTATAGAGCCCCACTATAACAAACTCTCATAGAGCTCTTCATCTAGATGGATAGTTGTCAAAGAAGAAATGAGCCCTAGTTAAAAGAGTCCATTAATTTCATCAGTTTAACACAAATTCATGCTAGTCCTAATATGGCAGATGTAAAACTCAATAATATGTCTATAGTTTTGCTCAGTGGCTGCTTATGGGCTCCTGAGAGGCAGCCTGTACTACCTTAGCCATGCTGCAGAATGTCCCTGTGATGGCATTGTCACTCTGTTTCTGTTGACAATGAATTTTTGAAACTTTCAAAATTCAGCTGATGACACAGCTTATTCAGTTGGCTCACCACCACATGTATTTATTGTTTCTTTTGTTTTCCATCCTTTTAATCCCTTCTGAGCCTGCATGATAAATGAGTGCTCTAATTAGCTATTCAGCAAAGGTAGGAACTCCTTGAGCTTTACTGGCTACTGAAATTCTGTCTTTAGTACATGTACTTCTAGGATGGATGTGATTTATGTACCGTAGAATAGTTACTAAAAACCCTGCTATTTCATGAGGAAGAAAATGTGCTTTTTTAGTTCAATAGAAGACATTTTTCCTATGTGTTTGGCAAAATGTAACTAATTTCTTTTACACTTTCATTGATTGGATTTTGCAATTCAAAACATCTTTTACTAGTACACTTGTATGCATTAAAGTGAAACAATTTGTCTGAAATGAGATGCTTCATGCTCAATTATATCTAAATTTCTCATCTACAACTCTTGATTTCAATCGAGGATTATCTGTGCAGCTATTGAGGCTGAAACAATGTAGAAAGGAAACTGTTATTTTCAATTTGCAGCAATTATACTCAGAGTGAGGCAGATGTGGCGGTTTTGAGCTTCTGCATGTGGCAAAAGGCAGGCAACTTGACTGATTTCTATTATACCTGTAGCTATCTTCCTGGGTATGGACCACTGGACATGATGTGTCAAAACAAACTCCCTTTGAACACAGCAGCAATCTAAGATGCAGCAAAGTCCTCCCATTCTTAGGATGGCACTTAAGCGTTTCCCAGAAATAAGGCTTTACTGTTTTTTTTGTGAAAGGTATGTGGGAAAGCTTTCTTGAATTAAGGCTATAAGTAGATGCCTAAACTTTGCTCTGGTTTTATATGAGCATGTTAAAGTTGGTGGTATTATGTGTATGCGTCCTTTGAGGCATATTAGCAAGAAATGGAGAGTGTTAATGCAGCCTGGATGCACCTACTCCCAGTAAGTTTGATGTACCCAAGAGAAGTAAAACACGCTACCTTTATTTAATTAATACAGAGTCTGGAATTAAGTGTCTACCACAGTACTCCCCAGAATTGAATAGTTGCACACTGGAGCTGAAATCCTCAGTACACTGTTGGGAAGTTGAAAGTGTATGTTGTTTGGCTGAATTGGATGTTGTGAAGCCACTATTGGTATTACTACTATAATTGTTATTCTAGTAGGACCTGGAGGACTCAGTAAAGTTCTGGAGCAATTATGTTGTTTTTTTTTTCTAAGATACAACAAAAGTATTATTTTGCCCACATATTATTTAGTGGATTATATTTGTAAGTTGCTTCAGAGCAGCAAATAAGAGCTACAGCTCTCTGCACGTGGAGCTATAAGCCTGCAGAGGTGGCCATCAACATAGAGTTTGCAGACTGACTCGGACTTGCAGAGCTTGTAAGTTGTACACTGATTCCCAAGGCACAATCAATTTTTTTTCAGTGCTCATTAGGTAAGCAACTGTGACCATCCATAAATGATTTTCAGATTACATTTCGAGTATGAACATAATATAGGTTGTTAAACTGAGCATTGCAGATTGTAAAGGTAGCTATGGGCCAGATTTAATTAGTACATTTAGTAGCCAAAATAAAAGAGGAAAATTTTAAAGCAGTCCTGCTGATCAGGTAATGCTGTTTGTAATTAAGCTGCATTCTGTTAAAGATTACTGTCAGCAAAATAAAATGCTGGCTAAGGTGAAGGATATGAAAACTGCAGTGCACTACTAAATGGAAAACCTGCCAGCTTACCTGCAGCTTGTGTGTTCCTCAATCATTCTGAAGTTAGACGAGTGAAGGAGTTAGACTTGGAAAGAAATATGAATACATTATTACCTTTTATTTTGGGATTCTCAGGCTTGTATCTGTAAAGCTAGAGCTTCAGCTTCACACAGTATGAAAAGTGATTGTACTATCTAATTGCTGCAAAGCAGAGAGGAGTCATGTTTTAAATTGCATTACAGAAATACCAACAGAGAGTTTTCAGTTTCTTTAGTCATACCTTTCAGAGGAAGCTAGATGCTGAGAATCTGCAAATTGAGTCCTTATAAATGGACTGGAGTTCTGCAGGGTTTCTGGTTTGGATGTTGCAGATTTCCTAGGATTCAACGTGTCATTTAGATTAAAAAAAAAACAGGATTGTGTGGTTGTCATGAAGATGCTCCTGATTAGAAAAAAATGTCTAAACAATGGAATTTTATTGATGTCATCTGCAGTTTGGAATTATGAGGGGCTTTACTGCACTATGAAATTGTTCCTGTCTCATTCCTAGAAATACAGACTTTTTGAACGTTCTGCACAAGAAGTTGTTGGGTTGTGCAGGTAATTTGGAGCATGTTCAAGCCCTTTAATTTTTCTCTTTGCTTGTCTAAGATGTTCTTTTACAACATTATTTCATTCAGTAATTTAGTTCACAAATGTCATGAGTGACTCTGCCTTACGCAAAGCAGATGGGAGGTTTCATAGGTATAACTTTCAGATTCTTCTGATTCCAAAGTGCAATTTCTACCACACATTGTTAAACAAAGCAAACCCCAAAACTGAAACACTGTAAGTAGTTTAGGTTGGTAATTTGCTCAGAGTTTTCCTGGTAAAGGCTGAAGTAGAAGAATAGTTTATTCCAGAATTGCATCTTATTCTTGGGTGTATTTATATGTATATGTCTGACTAGGTCTGACTTGAAAGAAAGATGAAGTCTAGTGAAAGACTATAAAAAGATGTTCTCTTTAGGTGTATCTCATCTCTGGCAAAATTCACAAAAATAACAGTTGTAAAGGGACTGTGTTTCTTTCGAATTCCTACATTTCGGATGAATGTTTTTTTCTTACTGAGGATGTGTTTTGCTATCACAGATGGAATGTAGAATAAGTTATTATTACTGTATTCATCCATAAAATGATTTTTTTCCCCCACTATTCTTATATACATAAATCTCCTGAATTTTGGGAGACAAGTTTTGCCCAGGAGCTAAACCCCACTGTTTCAGCTATAGTAAAGTGGAAAAAATACATTAAGAAGATTCCTCCTTAATTTATTAATGAGAGGATGCTGGAGAGATGTGAGGAGAAAGGGGAGAGGGAGGCAGCAGGAGAGAAGGAGGGCTCAAAGAACCAGCCTGGGCTGAGGAAAGGTTGCAGGGACATGGATCTGAATTTAGTGTTGGGGAGAACACACTGGGAAGGGAGAAGAGTTGCTGAGTTACAGCTAAAATAGCTGTGGAGACACATGTGGTGAGAGGAAGAAAGTAAGCAAGGTAAATATCTGTGTCCTTGGAGGTTGAGTTTTATTTAAGAGGCTTTTCCAGAAAGTGCCAAAGAGGATCTTGTGATACGACAGGCCTCAATCTCAGTAGCTTCTTATATAGTGCACTGAGCATCATATATTTGAATTATTAGAGACTTGTGTGCTTAAGTTTATCTATGTGAGAAGTAGAAACCAAATGGAGGCAAACATAAGACAGTGCAGGCAGCCTACGTCAGGCACTGGAACCCATTTTGTATCTGAAGGTGGTGCAGCCCCATCAGCCCCGATTGCTGTGGTAGCGGAGGCACTGCATGTGTGATTGCAGTGTGCAATTACATAAATAAAGCTTCTCTGCTGTATAAAAATTGGAGGTGTCTTGTCCTTATGTCAAGGTGACTGTCAGTCTGCTTTAAAAACAGCCTACCACAGATCAGAATTTACCAAGCTATCTAAATGCCTCAGAGAAGGTATAATGAGCTGTTAAAGGAAAAAAAAAGGGTCCTGGTTAGGTAATTTAAGAAAATTTGAGCAAAAATGCTGTAAATATGTTTCTTTTTCCTGTATCTTTGAGGGTGAGAGAGGATTGGTGTCTCGTTTCTGTTCCAGAGCATTTCCTTGCTGCTTGGATCTGTTGAGGCCACACTGCTGTGGGGGGGATGCTGTCCTGGTATGAATATGAGGTTATCTACTTTTATCATGGCACTCGGGCTAGGGCTCATCTGGGGCTGCAGCTCCTCGCGCTGAGGTTTCTGCAGCCTCAAGCCAGGCTGGTCTGTTCACCATCCCAATCCTTCCCCGCAGCGCTGGGGCATAACATGCCTGTTTTTCCAGCTCTGAGATCCCTGGCAGGATGCTCTCTTCTGCCTGTGTTTAAGCCTAGGTCTGGTGTCTTTGTGGGCAGCATGAACATCAGAATCAGTAAGTTTTTCCTTCCTTGGGCAGTGTGGTTTGATGGTTGAGAGTTTGACAACACACATTCCTGCTCTTCAGTTAATCCCAGTGCAGGGTTATAGCTGCAGAGATGGTGGTGGATGTAATTTTTACTGTACTATTGGGAACAGGATTTTACTAGAAATATAACTGATACTTTGCAATGTTTAGTGTTGGGTTTAACAGAGAGTTATGTGCAGGTTGAAATAAAAGTCACAGTTTATATATCCTTATTTAATGGAAAATATGTACAAGCTGGCTTTTATTTTTGGACATAATCCTTTCACCAGCATTGCACCTCATCTAACAGAGCAGGACTGCTTAAATTTTTATGGAATAAAGATTGCTGCTATATCAGAAGAAACTAAAATCTAAGATGTTACGGTAAAATCCACAGTGACTGAATAAAAGAAACCAGCTCTCTCTTTTGGTGTTTTCAAAAGGCCTTAGTTAAATGCAAACATTTAGGACCTTGAACCAGAGAAGGACTTAATATCATCATCTTATTTTCACAACAATTTCAAAACAAAATAATACAAAAACCCTAAACCCTAGCCAAAAAGAAAACCCACAAGAAATGTGGGCCCAAGTTTTATTCGGGACTACAATTAGAGCTACCAGAGATTAATAGTATAGTTTGGGTTCTAATTTTCCTGTTCAACTCATGATTAGAGTCATGGTTTATTTGTTCTGATCTCCAGGGTTTTGAAAGAAATCCCTGAGCAGCTTGGTATTTTCAGACTATTTCTTTAATATCTTATTGCAACATATTACTGATGCTTGACAATCTGCATATAGCTGTAGTGAAGGTTTATTTTTTCCCTATGCATTTTACCAATACAGTATAGCAATGAATTTTTAATGTTCGTTTTTTTTTTTGGTCATTTTCTCCTGTGAAATACCAATTCTTACAAAGAAATAATGAAATGCTACTGTTGAATTATTATTTCTTTTTGTGTGTTTCTATCTCTGCTGGTCAAGCCAGAAAGATTATCTTCTTCCTCTAAAACTTATTCTCTCATTCTGCTGCTTTCTGTCCTTTATTATTCCATTGCAAGCCTGTAGCGGAGTGTGTAGGCTATGTAAGGTGCAGACTGCCCTCACATAACCCACTTGACTGCTCAGCATAAATGAGATTTTTAATGGTCTGGTTACTTGTCATTAATTGGCTCAGACAGGCTTGAATTTTGTCACACATCTTGACCTTTATTGAACCAACAACTCTGACAAATATAAAGGTCATGAAATTCTGGCCTTAGCACCTCTTTATAGAATTACTTTGATCACATATGCCAACATTCAAATCTCTGGTCCCTAAAAGTGCTTCTATAAATACACATAATTATTTTAGCACCTGAGTGGAGCTGGAATATTAAAATATACTGTACGTTATCAGAGGTTTAAGTAATTCCTGCTCCTCTGACACCAGTCTGCCTCAGTCTTTGAAGGGAAAAAAACAATCCATCCAACCTAAAACCACCCTATTTTAAGGTTTATTACTGTAAAAAAATATGTGCTTCAGATCCTAATGTCTTTAGGTGTGCTTTCTAGAAAGCTGTTTATGGTGATTACATCAGGAGCAGTTCAGAGTTGCAAAAGATGGAGGCAAGAAGCAGAGCCACCATTGTTGGGTGCTGCCTAGCCGTGGCCTACCTTTTCATTCATCTTCATGTGCCTGTTTGTCTTTTTGCAACCTAAGCATGACATGATGTGGTCTGAAGAATGCTTGGTTGACTTGTCTGTCTGTTCTTTAAAACATGAAATAGAGAGCAGCAGCAGAGGGCCTTTTATTTGGTAAAAATAGGTGGACAGACTTGAATAGGTATTCTCCCCATGAAGAATAAACAATGCTGGCAGGGTCTTCATTTTATCCTATATGAAAAATTAACTGGTTCTGCTGTGTCTGTAGGAGTCGAGGAGAATAAAAATTTATAAGCAGTCGGTAAATCAACCTCTTATTTAAATATTGAGCTTTATACATCCTGTAGGAAAGCAGTCAAGTAAGGTCTGTGCTTTTGTGTTCCTGAGACAACATTTAGTGCCTTTGGGTTAAAACCCAGCATTTTTATGACACGGAAGTTAAACTGAACCAAACCCCTACCACTCAAAAAAAACCCAAAGCAAAAAAGCAGGCAACAAAAATCCAAAACCCCCACTTATTTGTGGAGTAGCTTTTCTATTTGTGTGATTCATGACCTAATGGTGCTCCCTGTAACATTTTCATGAATGTAGGGCACATGTGTACTGTTTTTCTAGTCTCACAGGTCTGTAGCTATTAATTGTCCTTATTTCTAGGCTTTCTTGAATGGTGCTTTTTATTCCTTGTGGTTCATTTGTCCTAGGTGTTTATGAGTCTTGTAGCTCTGACTTTTGTGAGCTGTAATTGGGGCCAGATGCTCTCTTGTGTCAATATTCTCTAAAATCTGTGAGGCTAAGAAGACTGCAATTTACAGTTGTGCTTGTGAATGGCAGAAGCAAATATACTAATGAACTTGAGATATGGCTTTACATGAGAAAACTCTCAGTGATATTGCCTTTGATTTTAGCTGCATCCCTTTAAAGCTGCAAAAACTTTTTGGGTATGTTTAATGCCTGTAAGTAAGCAAAGCATTTTATGTTTACTAATGTCCTTAATTTTATGAGTAAGTGATAATCAGTCTAGAGTAAGCAAAATATTGAAAGGTTACAACTAGAGAGTGGCAGTAATTCAGAACTCTCATCTTTACCGTGGGCTCTTCTCATTGTGCTTGTGGTAGAGCACTCCTAACAAAGGCTGAAGAACAGTATGTATCAGGTAATGACAAGAATTGTAAAGGATAGGGATTGTAGACCAGCCTGATTTGCTTCAGTTTGGAATCTCCATGATACAAAATACAGATGTCTTCCCTGTCATATTTTGAGATAAAATGAATGAGATTTTTTTAAATAGAGATGCCCTTATGCTCAGCTTAACAAGGCTGTTTATATTCCTTCATCAGTGTGAGACATCACATGCTCTTATGTGATGAAAAACAAGATTTAATAAGTGAAGAGTCAGAGTTGTGAGCTGATCAACTTGAAGGGCTTCTCAACTTCACATACTTCTAGACATTGAAGGGCACCATTAACTTGTCCAGAGAAGCTATAAAACAAGCCTGAACTATTTACTATTTAACTTAAATTGTGAAGTTACTTATTTCCCTACTTTGCTATTTAGTACTCTAAACAAACCATCCAATTCGGGGTATTTTTGTCACTGAAAGAATCCTGCCAAGAGTCTTTCGTTTCAGAGTAAAATCAAAATGTTTGGAGGCAGCTGTCTTCAAGTGGTGCTGTAATTCTTTGTGTTGTTTCAGTCATTGATACTTCTAGTATGTTTTCCACTCAGTATATATTTCTTTCACATCAGAAGACCCTCAAGAAATTGGGACATGCATATTTCTTCTAAATTGGGGTTTTGGCATACAGAATTATTATACAACCATCAGCTTTACTGATTCCAATGATTATTAATTTCAGTGCTTCTTTTCCCCTTAAGGTGATCTTTGTTAGTCTAGCAAAACAGCTACTACCTATTCAGTATCTTAATACATCTAATATAACTGAATTAAAACCTAACATGAGGTCCCTGATTTATTTTGAAGGTCAGCAGCTGGGCAGAAGAAAGGACAGGCATACTCAATAGCTTAGAGAAATTATAAATGTAGTTATTTTGTTTCTTCATTTAAAACCACCCTTTCAGATGATAAAGACTTCAAAAGGAACATTAATTGAATATGCCACCCTAACCCTCATCCTCTTTCCCCTCTTCACTTCAGCAGATTGTGGCCACATACAGCTTACTTAATTCTGAAACATGTAATGTGCATGGTTAGTTCTGCACCAGCACCACAGATGAGCACATTGTAGATCAGTATGCTCCAAAATCTTGGACTGTAAGTTCTTCCAGCAAGATGCTGCAACTCCTTATGTTTATATTTATGATATTTAACATAATGAGACCTTGATCTTAAGAGCTAACAGGATCTAGTTTGTTGTCATTAATCATGGTGGGAAGTTGGAAAATAGTGTCTTACACCTTAAGCCATACCTTGATATGATTTAAAATAGGATCTCAGTATGAAACCGTGGCTAGAAAGTAAAAAAATATTACTATTATGTTTAATCTCAGCTTTTTATTAGCACCCACACCAGGGCCAGTAATGTTTCACTTCTTTTAAAGGAATTCTTACTGAGCAGTAAAAAGGTATTAAAATTTTCTCACACTTTATTACCATATCAATTTTTATTCTTTGAATATTCTTCCAGGTATATTGAAAGATTTTAATGCAGTAAATGTTTCCTTTAAGCTTCTTCTAATCAATATTGACTTCACTGTGACATCTTATTTCAAGGTTAATGTTCCTCTATTCATAAGGTTGTAATTGTAACGAAGTATTAAAATCACCCCTGTAATTTGTTGTTTTAAGAAATCTGATAATCATTTTGCCCCACAGCAGATATTTTTGCTCTTATTATATTGAGAAATATATTATTATTTTCTTTTCCAATTGCTATAAGATTGATATTTTTCAACATATTAGAAGAACATTACTAACTCAAAATAGACTTATGAAACTGGCAATTTGCCTGTCAAAAGCAGGCCACAGATGTAGCTGAAAGAGGTATACTAATGGAATGGCACTAATGCAATTTCACAAATAACTTAATGAAGCATGTAGAGCATATTTCTTCCATTAAGTACACATAGCATGGAGTCACATCCTGCTTCCTGAAAAAAATTTGATATCAGTTTAAAGATGAAAAGACTCTTCAAGTTTGTGCTATTGAAAGCTGTAAAAAGGTGAGGGGAGAGAAACTAGAAAAGGCTGATAGGAAACAAAGACCCACATTTTCTTGTGCCTTTCTTGAGGTCCTCAAGCTCCAGGAAGGCAAAGCCTGATGAACAGGATGATTCTTGACACACAGGTGCTCCCAGAAGTTGCGCTGCCTTCTCCCAAAGTGTAGAGTAAGGGAAGAAACAGAGGAGAGAGGATGTTTCAGATGGTGGTAAAAACACACAGCCACCAGGAGAAGAACTACGCCTAGCATGTCTATGAGGCTTTGCAGAGCTCTAGATCCTGTTATAGTGCTGTTGGGTGCAATCCTTCTATGAAGCTCCTGTGAGATTTTCCCCAGCTCTTTAATATTGGCAGGAATTCATAAGCAGTCCTTGGGACTATTTATGTTCATAAAGTTCATCATAAACTTCTTAAGTGGAGTGAGGGAATGTGCACATGCTGTTCTCTTATCTCCATCCTTCTTTTGTCTGTGCTTAGGTGACAGACTGTGCTGAGGAGCTCTGTGCTCACCCAAGCAGCAGTGATGTTACCTTGCCGCTGCCACGTGAAGTACCTGCATGAACATGCAGGTGAGTGACAAATACGGGTCTTTCCCTGCTGCTGCCACTGCCTGCTCACATCTCAGCAGATATCTCAATCGTTAGTCAGATGAGTAGAGCACTGAACAGTAAAAGAGATGAAAACAAGGCAAAGGAAATGAAAAAGCGCTGCTAGAAACCAGGGAGTTCTACCATGAATTTATTTAAAGTCATTATGTTTCAACAAGAATGTATTTAGAGGAGTTAAATACCAGACCTAGGACTATTCCCATAAGCCTTCCAACTCTTTACTTTCCTAAAGGTCAGTGTGATGGAGCATTCAGTTGGCTTCTTGCACTGACAGCATGGGTTGCTGAAAATCTATACTCTCAATTATAATGTTTTCAGTCTTCAGAATGAGCTCAGCCTGCCGTGCCTGGTTACATCAGTGTCATTATCCAATGCCATTAACAGTAAATGGACTGAATGCCAATACAGTGTTAATCTGCACCGGTCGGAGGGATGCAGCTCTTTAACCCCTGTTTATTTTTCAAAAAAGAGTTTGAAATCCCTTTAATCCTTTATTTCCACGTTGAAGATTTTTGTTGAGTATAAAAGTAGTTGCCACTATTTCCTATGGTTGGCGCTAGTAAACTACTCTGCACATGTTCTTGTTTATGATGCCAAATATCAAGGAAGTAATGCCTGTACTGTAGCTGTTCATTGCCATACAGACTAGAGGCAAAAGTCACCACTGTTATTTTAGTTATGGTTTTACTTTTAAGTCCTTGAATTAGCAAAGCATTTAAGAAAAAACTTTTCTCAGCCAAGCATTTTAGCATTTACTTATGTTCCTAGCTAGTGCATAGGGTAATATCCTTGGATTTTTGTTATAAATTACTTGGCTGATGAATACTCGAGCTCTTCTAGTCACCAGTAATTCATCCAAATTGGGAAAATGCAATTTTAAGTTGGACCAAACCCCGAAACAGTCAATATTTTTGAATTTAGAAATAAAATGTGGATGGTGTCAAGTTGAAATGTTTATTCTTGGTTTTATTAAATATCAATACAGGTAAAAAGAGCACATTGCAGAAGAAAACATTGCATTTTAATTGTGAACATTTCAGGTAAAATTCGTTTTGGATTAAAAATATTGAATTTGGACAAGAAAATGTTGAAGGGAAATGTTCAAATTTAGTCTCAGTTGTAAATGTTCAAATTCTTTGTTACTATTTGCCAAGTTGCTTCAAAAATTAAATCTGTCGCATCTTAATGTTGCTAAATCTGCATTAAATCACTAAATTCTTAGGTGGAAGAATTTTATTTGAAAATAAAAACCAATATTGAAGCTTCTTTCAAATTAAATGAAGTATAGTCTTTATTGGAGACATAACAGGTAGCATTTTGAAAAGCTTATGTTTTTGTCTCTGTGTGGAACAGAATTTAGTTACCCGTGGGCTTCCCTTTTGTCCTTCTGACTTTCTCCCTTTCTTATTGTGCTCAGAAATTAACTTGGAGGTTGATGAGCATATCACAGTCATCAACCCAATTGCAACACTGAGTGAAATAGTTCATCATGGTGTGCCTGTTTCACTACTGAGCAATTGCCCTGCTAAGAGCTAGATGTTTCAGAAAATGGTACTTTGGAAATATGCTCTCTCCTAGTACTCCTTATCCTCTGAATCCATTTTTCCAGCTATGAAGGAAAAGGTTCCTTTATTCATTCTTTCATAAAAGAACATTCCGTTTTATGTGAAAAGCTGCCATACTCATCTATAAATGTGGGACCCAGTGAAAGGGAATTGCAGCAGTTCCTCTCACTAAATGACCATAAAGTAGTGTGAAGCTTTCACTAATCTTGTTGATTTCTTACCTTCTAGTTCTCTTTAGTCATCCATACCAACACGACCAAGCTGCAATATGTTGGAAGGTTAAAAAGTTTTTGGAGTTAGCAAAAGATTTTACTACAAAAGTTTTTGAACAACTGTTGTTCACATTGTTGGCGTATCTGGCATTTCACTGAAAATCTTTGGAATATACACTCCTAATTACAGCTTTATTGAAGATTACTGGGCAAATAATTCACTGGTTTGTCTAATAAAATCTCTGAGGGAATTCAATTTACAACATCTGTATTCATGATTAATTTCTATGCATTTGTTTTGTGTGCAGTGCTGCTGAAGTCAATGGGAATTTACAATGGAAACACCGTAGATTTACCCACCTAATTTTTGCCTCCAAGGTAGTCCATCAAGTGTAAAGTTTTGGAAATCAGATTTATGTTCCAGTTCTCAGTGACAAGGTTAATTTCCCTTTGGCTGCTACCTGGTAGAAATAAGGAATTTAATGTAATTAATTTGAGCTGTTACATTCACATTAAGCCAGCTTCATGGAAGCTAACTTATTTAAAACACCACAGAGATGCAGAACAATCAGGACAATTGTAGCAGGAGTTTTGCTGTTCCTAGTTTCTTTAATATAGGGCATCCTGGAAAAGAAAGATCTTCTGTAACTAGATGATCTTTAAGGTCCTTTCCAATTCAAACCATTCTGTGAATGTAAGTTTTGCCAGTTACAAGCTACTGTTTAGGGAGGAGGAAAGTCCAGCATGAGATCTGTCAGTATAAGCTTTTTAGTCAGGATGCTTTTTCTTAAAGCTAAAAAAATGGCAGTGTAGAATGTGTAGCACATATTGATCCTTTTGTTAAATGTCAGGAAAAAAAAAAAAGAGAAAAAAGATAAATCCACAGACTGTCAGTACAAGTGCTTGGCTTGCTCCATGGATTACCCATGAACAGTTTTTCTACTTAAGGGTAAAGTCTACTTTTACTCTTGCAAAAACCTACTGAAGCCAGAAGCAGGGCACATCATGGTGTGCATTTTATTATTCTTTCATGAATGCTTTCTTTCATTGTTTAGCTTTCAAGCTTTCTGCTCCTGTTGTCTCTAATATTTCATAGGTACAAGGAAAGTTGGTAAGATCTGAATTCTCAGCAAGCGTGATGCAGGTAGAAAATTAGTTGATTCTTGTTCACCCATCTCTAATGGTATTTAACCCATGTCTGTCTTAAGAGGGCTTTCGCAACTGACTGTTGTCCTTGTGATGAATTCATAAACCCTATTCGGAGAGGGAAGAAAATCTAATTAGTGTATGAATTATATGAAATAAACCCCACCAATCAGTAAACAGAAACTACTTTGCATAAATTAAAGTCAAAACGTCTTTACAGAAATTGAAAGATTCTTATGCTGAGTGAAAGAGCTCAAGAATGAAATTACTGGTAATTCAGAACCTCTGACATAGGAACATGTGCTGGCTTTAAAAAATATTGTATTAGATTTTAATAAAAGGATAAATACATTATTATGCACATCCAAACTTGTGTGCATATGCAAGTAAATGTATATTACCAAGTTTTTACACTGATTTTTAAAACATATTTGAATTTCACAGTGGGCTATAGATGATATATAATAAACACTTTCAGTATTACCCTTTCTTTGTATTTTAAGTAATTCTCCTACCTGAAAAATACACATTTTTCATATTTCTATTTCTAAATTAAAAAGAAAAAAAGCCTGGTCCACTTTCTGCTTTTTAACTACTTGTAATATACTATGTTCATTAAGGCAGAGTTGCTTGTAGACCTGTTTCTGTTAGGTTTCTAGCAGGGTTGAGAGGAACCAATGTTTGTCCAGTAAGAGTCTTGAGCAAATGAATGTTGGCTTCCTGTAGTAATTTTGGACTTTTCATCTATGGAAACTCCCTGTAGTCTACAAAGTCGATGTAGCTGCAATTTCTTTTTGGAGGGGAGGGTCTTACTGTATGCATTGTCTTAGTGATATTATTGTCTCTACTTTACAGGCTTATCTGGCACTGAAAGCACAGCTGAATTTAGTGTGTGACAAATTTTGTGCTGAATTCTTCTGTTGGTGCTCAGTTAAATCAGTGAGAGGGCCAAAGGACTCGAGTTTACTGCCGTGGATGCTATGAGGACAGATACATGAAGACAGTGAGCAGCTCAGGAGCTCTCATGGCAAAAAACGTGTAATTGCCAGTGATAGTGTCTGGTGGTTGAGAATTGCAGATAATTTGCATTAAATAATCAGCTAGATGATATGCAAACCCAGGCATTTATTGTTTCATCATCTGCAGGTATTGGTGGTCTTTGGATTCTGAGAGTATATCTTACACTATATTTTTAGAACAAGATTGCTTCAGCTGAAGTGTTTTAAGGACCTGACACTGAATCTAAAGCTTTATTTACAAAAATGTAGTGATGCTTGCCAATGACAGAACATGTGCTGTTGGGACTGTGTGGAACAAGCAGTCCTGTAATGGAAACTAAATGTAAGATGTCTGCATGGAGATAACTGCAGAAACTTGAGGAATTTGAGAGGGCTGCACTGCATTCTGTTTGTATCACCTCTCAGAAGGACCACCATTCCTTACCAAATGTTTTTGATTTCATAGCAAGGAGTTTTCCAGATTTATGTTTTTTTAGTATCAGGGTTAGTAGCCAAAGAGCTTTACAACTTGTATTTGATGGGAGAAAGAAGAAAATATCAGAAGCAAGAACAAACCAAGTAGGTTTTGATCTGTGTAAAATGTATAAAATGTAAAACTTGAGAGTAGAGATATGCAGAAATTACTTATGCTATTTAGTATTGATTTTATTGATCCAGATAATATAGAAGCTTCCTTTGAGATCAGAGCACATCTCTGCATTGTGTTCAGCTGTATTATCTGAATGTTTAGCATTTTGAATTTGTTAGCTTGGAGAATGACACAGGGGGATGCAGCTAGGCTGTGCTGAAGGAGGAGAGGAAGCTCAGGGGACACAGGGCAGCCACTGTCTTGCCAAGCTGCGTTGGAGGAGTGGCCCTGCCTGCTCTCGGAGCCTTACCCCCTGGATGGCTAGGCACTAACTATTCCAGTGGGAAAACGAAAAGGCATGGTGTTGCTGGCTTAGACTTCTCTCCAAAGACAGCACATGCTCCTCTGACTTAAGGATGTGGCTTGTAAACTAGTTGTCATGGCAGTCCGGAAACATCTCCAGTCCTATTGCTCAAGGATCCTTCTCAGAAAGTTCCCCAGAACAAAGCACAACAGCAGCCTGTTGAAAACCTGCAAAGGAGGCAGGTGGTGAGGAATTAATGTTCAGAGAAGGTGAATGAAAGAGGTGGTACCTTTGGGAATTCTTTATTTTGTGTTTTGGCAGTGAGGCTTGAAAGACATCTGGGTAACTAAGATTAGCGGGGACAGGATTTAGGATGTACACAGCATTGTTTAGGATGTACACTGCATTCACAGTCAGCCTTAACCTTGATATGCTCAACATACAAGGAAACAGAGATCAATACATTGCCAGCTGTACTAGGAAAAGCTTGACGTGCAGGAGGACCAAATCCAAGAAAGAGTGTATTGCAGTGCAAGGGCTTCCTTGTGTGATGCATTGCCCATCCTCCTCCTGTTCTGAGTCTTTTTGGCTTATGCTGTGACAAGGCAGAGCAACCCAGCAGCTTGTCCTCAGCTCTGTGCTGCTGTGATCGTACTGCTTCTCTTGTGCAACTAGTTGATTTACAGGCTGCTTGGATATGCCTGTGTTGCAGCGAAGGTTATTTATCCCTCTGTGTTAATTCTTTCAGTGCCCTGGTTTCCCTGTGTCCTACTGTAACCTCCTTACCTGTGCAGGAAAGGTAGAGTTTGCCTTGGAAAGCAAGTTTTAGCTCTTGTTACTGCTGTTGCTAAGTGATAGTTTTTCACTTTTTTTTTTCTTTCTTTTTAGAAATTAAAATTGGCAGTTTGGGTATAATAGATGTCAGATTTCTCTAACTAGTTTTTAATTGGCCCTGGGTATTTCTATTTGTGGTTAGTGAGTTTCTTTAACAGCTTCATGGAGCTGGTGTAGCTTTCCCTGTGCTGTTCTCCATTTCTTCAGAAAAGTCAAGTGCTTTGTGGATTAAAGAAAACATGGTAAAAGCTTTTAATGCATCTGCTCCCCAATTACACCCTGAGTGCTCAGATGTAGCTGGTTTAACTTACGTGACCTTGGTATTACTCTAGTTGATACTCAATTTGCAATTTCACTCTTAATCTTTCAAAATATTCAAGAGAGAGAACCAATTTTGTTCAATTTTAACAAGTGTTGCATCTGATGTAGTCAAGGTCAGTCAGAATAGAGTAACTGAGCTGAATCCTAGGATTAAATTCTCAGGGAAAATTGGACATAATCAATTACAATTAAAGAGCTTAGCAGTACAATCACAAAATTACTTTGGAGATAGGTGCAAAATGTCATCATTTGTTTATGGATTTTAGAAGGCATTTTTCTCTAAAATGCTTATGATAGTTCTTGAAATGAAAAAGGAAATTTAAGAGCAATAGCAGATTACAGTGTTCTACTCAAAATGTAGTCTACCTGTGGTGTTCGTGATTGCAGGGCTTTTTGTTGGATTTTAAAAATAGATGATTGAATTAAAAGGCAAAATGAATCATAGATGGAAAAGGGACAAAAAACTTTGGAACTGCACAAAAAGAATTGGAATTTTTTATTATTAACTGATCACATACTGAAAGTAAGAGATTTGTGGATTTTGAAGGTCAGCTGAGACCCTACTGTTCACCTAGTCCAGAGTCACATGTAACATGGCCTAGTAGGTTTCTGCATCTTGCCAACAGCTTGTGCTCAACTAGAATGGTGTGTTGTGCTTGTGTCCTGCACAATGGCCTGCTGGGCTGTGACTGAGCAGGGAAGGTTTGTCAAGGCTTTAAGGATTTGTTTATAGCTCCGGAGAGGCGTCAGTTCCAAATTGCATGCTTGTTACAACACTCCAAATTAATTGAATGAGACAAGGAATAATACAAGGTAAAACTAAAAACATAGCAAAGACACATAACAAACAAAACCAAATTTGTTTAACCCACAGGCCTCCTGGAAGCCAGGAAAAAGGGTCAAACTCCCATCCTTTCCAGGTTTGAACAGGGACATGAGCCAATTTTTGGACTCTGGATGTGATTCGTTTTTTTATTTTACCTTTTTGTGATTAACTTTCTTTCTTTTATAATGAGTTGAGGGGAGTACCTCTGTTCTTCATGTCACGTCTTACATGAGCCTGGTGGGCCAGTTTTCTGCCTCTTACAGCCAGCTCTTCAACTGCATCTGTCTGCAGCAATTCATGGGATAGGAGTTCATGGGCAGGAATTCCTCACGCTATTCCTCCAGGTAATGGATGGAAGAGTCTTAACTCTTTCCCTCTCATCTCTCAGGCAACGGGGGGTGGAGTCCCATTTCAGCACCTCATACCTTTCTCTTAGGCAATGGATATTGAGTCTTAACTCCTCCCATCTATCTCTGAGACAAGAGATAGGTGGAATTCCATCTCAGCCTCTCACAGCAGTCTTTGAGACAGTGGACAGTGGAGTCTGATTTTGGATCAGACTCTCACAAATGGGCTCACAAAAAGAGGGAGAGCTCTTCAGAAGAATTGGTTCAGGAATAGCCAGACATCTGAGTTTTGATTTCACTGTGCTGTTCCCTTCTCCCTGAATCCCACAGTGAATGTTTGGGGTATTGCGTTTTATTCCATTCCATGGCTATTCTATTTCATTCCACTCCACTCTAATCCATTCCTTTCTGCCCTGATCTGCTCCATTCCATTCCATTCCATTCCATTCCATTCCATTCCATTCCATTCCATTCCATTCCCTACTAGCACCTGGCAATGCAGCAGTCACAATGCCCCAGGACAGGATAAAAGGGAGCAGCCTGCTGTGTCCCCTGGCAGAGGTGGCATGAGGCAGCCCTAAGACATCCCAAAGAAAGGCCTTAAGCTTCTGGAGTTAGCTATAGGGAGCTTGGGCAAAAAGAGCAGCAAGCTGGTCGAGGGTGCTGGTGGTTCTCAGCTACAAGGTCAGTTCCTTATGAGAAGAGCTTCTTAGCTCATGGGAGGGATAGTATTCCTTTTCAGCTGGATAGACATGGCCAGAGCATAGGACTGTCTTCTTGAGGAGCACTGTAGAGCTTAGCATCCTCATCCCCCACAGAGCCAGGGGCAGCAGCCATAAGCAGTAGGATGCAGAGTTGTTTCCAGGCATCATAGTGCTGTCAGAAGCCCCTGAGGTGGCTCCAGGTTGAGGGAGAATAGGGCTTGGATATTTATTGATAGGAGTGACCAACCTATGGACAAGGAGCAGGCCCTGCTTACATGCTCAGGGATAGCTGATCACCAGCTCTGGTGCTGGGGTAAGGAAGGAATTTTCCTCCAGGTCAGATTGACACTGATCCCTGGGGGTTTTCTGCCTTCCTCTGAGCATTGAGAAGGACCAGTTGTCAGGGCTCCTCTGGTCCATTCTGCTGAGTTACTGCCTGCTTCTCTTGCCCCACGAAGGTGGCCCCTCATGTCCTGCAGATGGGGGAAAAGCTTTTTTTACCCCAGGGAGGACCTGCGAGTATCCCTGGGGCTTTTTACTTGCCTTCCTCTGCAGCCGAGCACAGCCCCTTCATGGGGCTCCTTTGGAATATTGTGGCCCAAAGGCTGCTGCTCGTGCTGCAAGCAGGTGGCCCTCGTGCCCCGCAGCCCTGGGGGAGGAAGCTTTCTGGCCTCCCAGGGTATTCCCCAGGAGTTGCTGCTTGTCCTCTGTAGCATTGAGTGCATCTCCTTGTCAGGGTTCCCCTTTGGGCTCGGTTCTTGCCTGCTGCTCTCTCACCTCCAAGGCACTCTCATGCCCTGGCTCTCTTTAGCTCTGTTGCCCAGTGCAAGCTCGGAGTGGGAACGAGCTCTGCTCTTCCCTTAGCTTCATCTCCCTGGGGGTTCTTGCTTCTGCCCAGCAGCCTGTGCTTGGAAGGACTCCAGCCTTACTGCCCCATCAGCAGTTGCCACTCTCCAGCTCCCCCTGTGTGCAACGTCAGCACCAGGCAGTCATGGAAGCACTTTTCATGCATCCCTGGCCAGGAAGCGCAGTGAATGGTGGAGTGTTGGAAGTCAGTTGTGTGCTAATCAGTGAGAGGTGTCATGCTTTGGGAAATGCCTTGTGCTACCATGCACCTTCTTCTTCTATTTCTTCTTGCATATTTGTGTGTGGTTAGTGATGATGCTCATAAATAATAACATAAAACTTTCATGTTGGATATAAGGAAGAAGTGTCAGGATGCTGTCAGGGTGCTGAACACTGGAACAGGCTGCCTGAAGAAGCTGCATGTGCTCCTTCCCATGGCGATGTACAACAGCGCCACGTTGTACAGACCATTGGGTGACATCTTCTGGTGAGGTATAAGGCCAGGCTGCTCTGAGGCTTGGGTGACATGTTTCTTGTGTGAAGCATCCCTGAAAATGGTAGGGCAGTTGGAACAAGGTGCTCTTGAGGTCCTCTCCAAGCCTAACTATTCTATGATTCTAGGATGCAATGATCCTAAAAGAACACAAAATATAAGAAACCAAACCAAACCCAAATGGAATAATAAAATAAAATCTCATTTCCACATGAAAAATTTGTGATTTACGTCCTTGAAAGTGTTTTTGGAGCTGGAAACCCCTGACATTGCAGAGAAATCAGTGTCACTGTTAAGCTCAGGGTGAGTGTAGGGAATGGAATGAAATGGAACAGAATGAAACAGACTACACTAGCCTAGACTAGACTAGAATTGGTACAGGTTAGACTATGTTACGCCTAAAATTATGCACGACAAGTGATGCCCTAGGTCTAGGGCATCCACCCAGGAGAGCAGCTCTCTGCAGTGCAGGTCCCAGAGCCATTCAGACGACAGGGAAAGGCACAGCTACAACGTGGCTCAGGCAGAGACTGCTGGCCGCAGGCTGAGCTGAGAAACATCCTTGGCACAAGGCAGTGAGGTGGGGGTCCCAGAGGAGATGGGTCCCAGCCACTGAGGCCTTAGAAAACCCACAGAACCCTGGCAGAAGTAGGCCTGCTCTGCTCACAAGCTCTCCTTTAGACACTGATGGTTTGCCACTTTGGGGACAAGAGTATTTGGCCGGATGGACCTTCTCTCTGACAGAGACCTGTTGTTCTTAGGCTCTCATGTTTTGCTGTGTTTTCACAAGGGAAACAGCTCAGGCATTTCTAGGAATGAGCATGAGAAAATAAAACCAAATTCATAGGGAACTGAACAGGTATTGCAAACCTCAAAAAGATTTAGAGCCATTTGGTTGAGGAGCATGTCCTGCTTCAGACTGAGGCTTGAAGCCTTGCTAGTGTCAGAGACTGGGGAAACCCAGCTCAACTGGATGAACGCAGAAGACTTCTAAAGAACACATTCTATGCCTGCTTTTTGCAAATGAGATCAGATTGTCAAACCATCTTGGGAAAATCCAGAGCTCTTATCCCATCAGAAGGTACACACCTCCTTCCCAGAGGGTGATAGAGTCAGTGCCTCATCTGGGACATGGTTATGGGTATTCATTGCCTTCTGCTAGTGCAAGGCTTGGGAAGAAATGTCATCAGAGATTTCCTCACCATGAACTGCTAGGGAAAGGAAGCAGTAGGAAGAAGAAAACATTTGACTAGACTACTTGATTTGGAAGGGGCTTCCAAAGATTGTCTAGTGGAAATTGCCTGTGCCATGCCGCAGGGACACATTCAGTTTTTCCAGGTGAATGTTCCCATGCATTGGCTATCAGCAAGTCAGTAGAGCAGAGCAGAAATTGGTGTGATATTTCTATTAAAAAATTATTTATTTAAAACTCCATTGCAGATGGTTCAGATAGGCTCCATGTAGCACACAACAGGCCAGACTGTAAATCCATTTAATCTCATGGGAAATCAGACATGCCTGCCACGGCCATTCTCTTTCCACTCAATGGTAAAACAGAGCCTTCTGACAGTACTCATTCTGCAACACTTTCCATCTTATGTCCCTGCTAGGAAGAGCATTCCATTCCATTCTATGTCCCTCTGTTCCATGCCAGCACCTGGAAATGCAGTTTTGCCAACACCTGTAATAAATTCTCAGAGCAATGTAGAGGTATTTCATGTAGAGGTATTGGTTCCAGCCAATGAGCTTCATTTGGAGCTTGGCTCAGATGCCTCTATACAAATGCCCATAGTATGGGGAGCAAAGAAGAGGAGTTAGAGATGTGTGCATGTCTACAGGGGTATAATAGAATATTTGTCACAGTAACATGGTGGGATGGCTCCTATGACTGGTGTGTTGGAATGGAAGGTTACAGGCTCTTTGGGAAAGACAGGCTGGGTGGGGGGTGTTGCTATTTATGCTAGCGATAGGCTGGAGGGTATGGAACTCTGTCTGGGGATAGATAATGAATCAAGAGAGAGCTTGTGCATCAGGGTTAAAGGAAGAACAGCGATGGGGGACACTATTGTGGGGATCTGTTACAGACCACCTGATCAAGAGGACTCTGGATGAAGTGCTCTATTGACAGATAGGAACAGCCTCATGCTCACAGGCCCTTGTTCTCATTGAGGATAACCACCCTGACATCTGTTGGAGGGATGGTACGACCTGGCACAAGCAAGGAACTTCCTCCTGCAAGTAATAGAGGAGCTGATGAGGAGAGGTGCCATGCTTGACCTCATGCTCATCAACAGGGAAGGGCTGGTTGGAAACGTGACACTCCAGGGCAGCCTTGGTTGTAGCTATCATGAGATGGTCAAGTTCAAGATAATCAGGAGAGAGAGAAGAGCATGCAGCAAGCTCACTGCCCTGGACTTCAAGAGAGCAGACTTTGGCCTCTTCAGGAACCTGCTCAGTA
>JASSUY010028842.1:0-19668 GCA_032466535.1 Forpus xanthops
AGGCCAGGTTGGATGGGGCTTGGAGCAACCTGCTCTAGTGGAAGGTGTCCCTGCCTGTGGCAGGGGGTTGGAACTGGGTGAGCTTTAAGGTTCTTTCCAACCCAAAACAGTCTGGGATCCTATAATTCCATGAGAGAATTCTCCATCTACATAGGATTCTGCCTGAAATGGGAAACACTGGGTGCTCTGGAGCACAACCCCTGCTCCTGATGGGACCCTGACCAGCTGAGGACAGGTAGGTGATACCCAAAAACATCTCAAGACTGTTGTGCCAGGGGTGTGCCATTGGCAAGCAGATCCCTTCCTGCTCAGACTTGCTTCCCAATTCCAGCAGTGCTGCAGGCTGGCTTTCTACAGCTGGAGCAATGCCTTCCCTGCTTGTAGGGAAGGAGAGCTGTCTGCGTGCTGGGAGAGGCCCCTCTGATCTCCATGCCAGGAGCTGGATATAGACACAGACAAGTGGATGAAAGGTGAAAGGTGTGTAAAATTTCTGCTCCCCCCCCAAGGACCTAGGATTAAAGCTGTGAAACCAAAAGTTTATGGAAACACTTCAAGCTCCATCTGGTGTAGCCATAGCTCTCCCCAGAACCAGTGGGAGTTGAGAGATCATAGGCTCTAACTGTCCCTGTGTTCCATTTCAGAGCAGTCAATGTGGTTTTGAAGCACATTTCCAGATGGTCCTTACTCTTTCCACACTGTATTGGTCAGCAGTGAAGTTCTTGTGCTCACAAACTGGTTTCATTGTGTTGACAACTAGATCAGAAGCTCTGCTCTGAGCTTGTCCCAGATGTTCTCCAGCTGTGCAGGAGGATGTGGTACTCAGAAGCAGCTCCTGGTCCTCTGGGCAGCTGTGGATGACCCAGGTTTTGGTCAGGGTGACTAAGTCTGATGTAGACACTGCCCTTGAGCTGCGACCTTGAGCCCTTGGTAAGCAGTGGCCTCAAGTGGGTGTTGAAGTTAAGGTCCCCAGGGACCATAGGTCATCAGGCTTGTGACCCACACCTACAACTGCAGAATGGCCTGAGCTGAAGTGTTTGCAGGCTCCTCTTTGCTAGGGCAAAGGCTAAGTGTTCCCCTTGTGTGTGGTAGGGTCAGTATGGGCTGTCAAGAACATAGGCTGCTCTTTCATGTATTAGGTGTTTCAGAGAATGGCCAGAAGGTTTTCTTCCTCCATCTCTGTTTGCTGAGACCTCCATCAGGACAGAGAATGGGGTTTCCCTGGGGTTGCTGTGGTCTGGAAGGTAACTGCAGCCACATGGTAAGGGCCCTGCCTCCCTCTCCTGCTGTTAAATCACCTCCACTGGAGAAGATGGAGGTGTGGGAGGTGATGGGTTTGTTCACTGGAAGCCTTCTGCTGGAGGTGAGGTGTGCTGGCCTGCTTCACTGCCAGCAGTGCTGCTGTGCTCAGGGTCGGGCACTGTGTTCTGGCTGTGCCAAAGCCAGACTGAACAACCTACCCAGGAGCTACACTGTGCTAGGGAAGTCCCCTGGGAGCACCTTCAAACTCATCACTTTTGGGTTCTGTCCTCCTGACCTGGCAGCCTAACCAGTGAACAAGTACTCAGAGCTTCCTCCCTGCTCCTTGCCCAGCTGCAGGTCTCTTCTCAAATCACACACTTCCCAAAGGAATCACTAGTACCTGGAGGGACCAAGCATCATCTCCAGCAAGAAGGGGCAGAGATGCTGATCACAGTCTGCTGCTCTGATACAGGTATCACCTCCATCTGGTTGGTAAGGGGCTAGGACTGGAAACAGTTCCTTGTGGAAGAAACAGAGGGTCAATCTGCAAAACGGGTATCACTCAGCCACAGCTTCACCTTCCCAAGTGCAGCTTCGTGCTTTCATGATGCCTTTATGTCAGCTGCAGGAGGACCACCAATGCCTGACCTGATGGGGATGTGTGGGGTGAGTTCAGGCAGGACTGATGTTGTGCATCATGTGAGCTGGGTAGTTCTGATCAGGTAGCAAGGCCTGGGGTAACCATGCCATTACTAACACAATGGGAGAGCAGTTAGGTTGTGCAAGCTAGGTGGGAAGTGTGGATCAGGCAAGGCTAAGAGCAGGGAGAAGGCTGGGCCATGTGCTGCCTGCGCTGTGGGGAAGGCTCCAGTTGGTATGTTGGTACAGAGGGACTTTGAAGAAGAAAAGTGCTGGAGTTGGGAAGACAGTGGAGAATTGATTCACATGATGGCTGGAGAGGTGCTTTTCAAGTCCTGCCACATCTCTTTAAATCTGTGCAATCACCGGCATCTTGCTAGTGCTTGTGATCTAGAGATCTCTGAGATTAATCTTAAGGCCCTTTCCAACCCTAACTATTCTATGATTCTATGATTAATATACTCATCACCCCCAGACATGAGGCTGGAGCAATTCAGGTGTGGAGCAGGTGGAGGTGAGAGTTGGTCTTAGAACCAGACCAGCTCTCTTGTGGGGGCACGCTTAGCCGCTGCCCCACGCTACACTACTATAGCTATGTCTGCCCTGAAAAACCATGGGGCAGTTGACACCGGGTCCAAAGCCATGGCTGAGATAAGGTGTACTGGTAGGCTCAGGGCTCGTCTCCAGGGTCTTTGGTCAGCAATGGAAAGCATTTTCTCCTCATGGGCTCTTATGGATAAGGTTGGACAAAACCTTGGCCTGCTGCAGAGGTCTTCTCATAGGTGTGTATTCATGGGTACAGCACCAAACTATGGGAAATGCCAGGAGGCATTGGACTCCTTTTCCCCAGAGGATTTTGACAGCAATGTGACTGGTTTGGAGAACCTGTCTGTCCAGGTATTGCTTTCTATGCATTCAATGGTCTGGACGGTTCTTCTATCTCACCTATCAATATCTCAGCACTTTGAGGAGTGCAGGAGGTGATGTGATTGCTATCCCACGCAGACTGCTTGTTCTCACAGCCTCTCTGCTGGGAAGAGTGCATATCTTACACAAAGTACACGCTTTGTACTTTAATGCTCATGTTGGCTAAACAGGGTAGGGCAAGGGAAGGGCAGGGGCAGAGAAGTTTGAGGTTATGTGGTTGCTCCTGAGTGGTTCTTCTCACAGATCCAGAGGGACCCAGGAAAGTCCCAGTGCCTCCACAGGGATGCTCTGCCCTTGCTATGGGACCTCCTCTGTCCCAGGGAGCTCAGCCTCACTTTTCCTCTCCAGGCTCACTCTCCTGTCCTGTCTGACCTCTGCTCTCCTGAGCCATGCAGAAATGCTTATTCTCTCTTTCCCCCTCTCCATCCATAGGAGGCAGAAAGGAACAGCTTGAGCAGTGGCAGACAGTGCGACCATGCAGAGAGGTTGCTGAGAATAGCTAAGCAGTTTGCAAAGCTCGGTGTGGGAGAAGGTTACCTGCTCCCTGGTATGGTCCATGCTCCATCCACTGCTTGTCTGGGACAAAAAGGAATGGCTTTCCAGAGCTGCTCTGGGGTTCTTCCTCGCTTTGTAGTTGTGTTCCTGTGCAGGGCTTGCTTCTGGCTTCGCAGTTTTAATCTGTACATCCTGGAGCAAAGGGTGAGGGACACACAGGGGCAGAAAGGTGTTTTTAAATACACATTGTGTGCCAGGAGCGTGCGGGAGCTGCTGTACCCATATCCATAGAGGATAAAAGCGGAAAGGTGAGCACTTCGTTATATGGCTGCGAAAGGCAACAGCCCAGCTCTTTCCAGCACAGGACAGCATTTCTGGTGGGGTAGCAAGACCTGCCACTGAGTTTCTCCTCCCTGCAGAGAAGTTTGCAGCTCAACTGCCTAGGCCTGTTCTGCAGAGGAAGCTTCAGGGCCGTGGGTTTGAAACAAGGTTGTACTGTCATGGCAATATGAATGAGAAATGCTCCTACAGCAGACTTGTGCTGTGTGGGTACGCTCAGGGGCGCTGGGTGGGGGCAGAGGGAGACAGGAGAGGATTTTAGGCAGCTCCTAGTGAAGGAAGGAGTAGCTTGATGGGGGTTTCTCCATCCTTCCTCTTACCCCAGTGAAGCTGTTCCCCCACAAAGCTTCTGCCCTGCTGTTTCCCCTGGCCTCCTTGGGAAGGAGATGCTGGAGATGAGCCATTGTTCCCAGCTCTCTTTGAGGGCATTTGCGCTTTGGTAGAGCAGAAGAGACAATCCTTCAGCCCCAAAGAAGAGCCCCTTTGAGCTGTTTCCTGAGGACCTGATCTCTCTTTGGCAGCAGATGTGGGACATATTGAAGAAGTCCATTTGCTTTTTGGGTTTAGCCATAGAAGACTTGATGATGATGCACTACCATGTTCTTTAACTCCCAATGGATAGGATTTGTGACACCTAATGCAGGGCCCACAGGAGAGTCTTGGAAACAGAGTGAGTTCCCAGGCTCCCAGGTCTTTGGTGATGGCTCAGGCAGCAAGCCATGCTCTCACCAGGGCTGAGATTTGTTAATGAAGCATCTCATCAGAGCAGAATGGATCCAGCGATGGCTTCAGCTTCTTCTGTGTAATTCATGAGGATGTGAAAGCCCTGAAGAGCATGACAGACTTTGGGTTAGGTTCTCAACACAACATTACTTCTCAAGAGATGAACTATGAGCATGTCCCTGTTACAACAGGAATGTACACAGTGGAAGCTGTGAGATTATGGCACATATGGAGGTAAAGTGAAGTCTTTGGTGGTGTGCTGTTGGTGGCTTTTCTTTCACTTCCCTCTCTGAAGGAACCCTTCACTACTGAGCTGCAAGCACTTGCAATGTGGCTCAGAGCAGTTTGCAAACGTTTTGCCCTGGCATTGCTTTTGCATGGGGTTTTACAAGGTCCTTGCTTGTGAGTGTGGAGGATTAGGGGATCAGGACCCCCTCCACAGCTCCTCTTTGCCATCAATGAAGTGTTCACCTGGAAGTTTGGCTCAGTTTTAAGCAGCGTGCCTGAACCCCTGGAGCATTTTGGCCTGGTTGCTCTGGAGACTGTGTGGGTCAGAAAGAGGTTGCTCCATTGCGCTGAGAGTGGGAAGAGGAGTAAGGGCAGGGATGCTTGGAGGCCCAGAGGGTTGTGTGTGTCTGGGAGAAGACAGTATGACTGCGCTGTAAGTTCTTTTATATATATTCATAATCCTCCTATACCTTCCTTATGGGAAAGGATTTGGTCCTGTTTTCTGAGAAATAAGTAGGAGTTTTCCTCTTGGATTCCACAAGAGCTGGTCTGGGAGTGCAGTTCATATAAAGGTTTGGACCCATTACCCCTTGTCCCATTACTACAGTCCCGGATGAAGAGGGTCATCCCATCACAGGTTTATATAAAGCTGTTGATGCTTGCTACAGATGTGAAAATAGCATCTGTAGGGGCCCTGCTGCTGCGTCCAGAGCATGTGTGATGGTGCAGCTTCCAACACTGAACCCAGGACACAAGGACAGTGCTGTCTACTTTGCATTAGCCAGCTGGCTGGGGGAACTTCTCTATGCCCCCTTTTTCTCGGGGAGGAGATGCTGGCAGCTGGCAATGTGGTTTTGGTGGTCAGTGGAGAGGTGCCTGTATTGAAGAGCAAAATATGGTTGCTCTTGTACAGCCCTGGTTTTGGTAAAACCATATGGGTTTGAAGTAAATACAGAATTCCTTTGTCAAACACCATTAGTAGCTGAAACTGGCGCATGTGACATGCTAGGAGTAATCGTCTGCCTTTCTGGAGTGTTTCCTTCCCTGAAAACTGGTGTCTCACAGCAGATTCCCGCAGCTTTTGCTGGGTAAGTGGCAGGGAGATAGCAGAGAAGGTCACCAAAAGGAAGGCAATGAAAAGTGAGTGCTCTGAACTAAAACTGGTCCTGGATGTCACTGGCCATGGATTGCACTCACACTGTTCTATTTATAAAAGCCCTCCGACCAGCAGTGATGTGACCCTTCCCTCCGCACCCTGCACAAGAGAAACCCTGAACTGATTAGGAATGGGAAATAATAGAACTCGCCAACCACAAATAAGCAAGCAGGGATGGTGAGAAACACTTATCTCCCACTGACTTCTTCCCAGCACAATAATCACAGCTGATCACTGCGGTCACTGGGGATTTACAGCTTTTAGGGGGAAAGTACGTTTTCAAGTCTGTGCTGTCAAACCACAGTGAATATTTAGCTGCAGCCTCCCCCAGCAGAACAATAAATTGGCCTCAAGTGCCACAAGATATGCTACTGGCACCATCTAGAAGTAAAATAAAACTTCAGGCCTGGTCTTGGATAAGGAGCTGCTGTTCTTCCCTGCCCCATTGGTGTGCAGACTGCAGCTCTGGGCAATGGCTGTTCCTCTGGTGAGTGCAGCCATAGGGGCTTCATCTAAACTCAGCAGTTATGTGTGATAATGAACCAGGAAGGTCCTTAATGTCTTTTCCAGTACTTGTGGTTTGCTTTGACTGCCTGTTTTCTCTGCCTATGAGTATTCTGTGTGCTTGGCTGCAGGGATTTGTGCAGGCTGGCCCCAGCTCCCACTCTTATCTGGATCATTGCGTTGGAGTGATCCTCTTCATCAGGATTCTAGTGGTAGAACAAGGAGTGATGGGTTCAGACTTAAACACTGGAGGTTTAGGTTGGTTTCCTGTGAGGGTGGTGATGTGCAGGCACAGGTTGCCCAGAGAAGCTGTGGCTGCTCCATCCCTGCCAGTGTTCAAGGCCAGGTTCAGGCTGGATGGGGCTTGGAGCAATCTGCTCCAGTGGAAGGTGTCCCTGCCCATGGCAGGGGGCTAGAACTGGATGAGCTTTAAAGTCCCTTCTGTCCCCTAGCAGTCTGTGATGCCTTAACTCTATGATAGAGGTGTTATCTTCTGCTTCGGTAGTCACTCCAAAGGTTGCCTTCAGTAAAGGAGAAAGTTTTCAGGCTGAGGGTGGAAACTGAGGTTGGGGTAAGATCTGTACAATTCTGTCTTTACCAGCCTTCTGACCATGGGGCTGAAGAAACCTGCCTTGCCTCCACACAGCCATGTGTAGGTCACTTGTTTCTCCTACCACCATTACGCTGCTCCTAATGGCCTTTCAGGAGGGCTGGATAAAAGGGAGAGCTTCAGAGAAAAAAATGCTAAACCCAGAGGTGATGGTTTTCACTCCTTTGGCACATCATCAAATAGATCTCACTGCATAATGAGCCCCTCTGAATTGCAGGTCCATTAATTTGTATGTGTGGTGTTTGTCTAAGTTCTCCTTGCTCTTTTACTTGAACTGTGAGGAGCTTTTAACTGCCTTTGAGATGGAGAAGTGGGAACAAATGTTGGCCAGCAGATTTGTCAAAGCCTCCTTGGTGGAATATGCAGGGAATTTTTCCTTCTGCCCTTTAGGTTATCCCTGCCATTCCCTTGTATGTAGAAGCTAAAGCATGGACTCAGGCTGATAAACTCAACTCCTGATTTCTTTTCTCTTTTGGAGTAACCTGCTCTAGTGGAAGGTGTCCCTACCCGTGGTAGAGTGCTGGAACTGGATGAGCTTTAAGGTCCCTTCCAACCCAAACCACTCTGTGATTCAGAAATAAACCATTTGTGGGGGCAGAAAACAAAAGCAGATCCTCAAGAACTGTTTATTCAGAGCGGACAGGACAAGGCTGAATAAAATACTAGTTATTACCTTCCAAAAGTTTATTTAGAACTTTGAGTTACGGAGACAAAAGAAATAATCCCTAAATATAACTATGTGTTACATACATATATACATGCAGCTCACCGGTTTAACGGTCATGCCAGGATGTCCAGGTCTGGGAAGAGCATTCAGCAATACAGAGAGCATTTCTAACCAGCCTAAACAGTCCAAAGTATCTCCCTTTCCCTATTTCTAATCACAGCAGTGTTCTTACAGGAACCAGAACCAGTATCTCCTGCAGCTGCACTGGGATATTAGTAAAACTAAAAAGGAGAAGACATCAGCAATGTCCCCCTTCATCCAACACAGTGATCTCAGTGGCTTACGTGAGATCCGAGAGGTAAGCTTGATGCCAGAGAGGGTCACTGCTTGTTGTCTTTTATTATGGTATCGTTATTAATAGGAAGTTAATGATTTGAGGGATGTAAGCAAGCTGTATAATTCATATACACTAAGGAGCATGAGAGGATTCTATACAATAATTTAGATGTATTAAATAAATAAAAAAGTAATAGCAGCCTTTTACAATGCAGGCTACACGTAGGCTTACTTCGGCTTGAAGTACCCTGGTCTTTAGTACACCTACAGGAACAGACTTGCTCCACAAGTGTTTTAAAGAAACATATCTATAAGATACATACGTAAGAGTGTCTAAGGTTAGAATGAACATTTTAAAACTCGCCTTACCACGGTCTCCACATATCTAAAGCCCCCATTCTTGGGTTGTTATGGGAAAAATTGGGCTGCAGGACCTGTCTGGGAGGTGCAGCATCAGCCTGGCTGAAAGCGGACAGCGGTGGCAGCTGGAAGGAGTTTTTGGAAGCCTGCTTGTTCTCCACGGCATAGAAACGCTCCTGTGGTGGGTTTGTGCCCCGAATGCTCCCCTTAGGGCTCAGGGGACCTTTTGGTGTCAAGAGAGGCTGCTGAGATGGGCTCAAAGACCGTAATGCTGCTTTGCAGGCGTCTTCGCCCGACCTGGGCAAGGATTTGAGCAGATGGTTCAAGAGACGTGCTCCAAGGGTCTTGTCCATCCACTCGCAGGTGAGGAGGAGGTTGTGCACCTCGTGCATGCACTGGATGTACCCGGTGCTGTACCGCTGCTGGGCTTCCAGACCCACTTTGGAGTCGGCTGCGTGGGAGAGGGGACAAAGGGGAGTTGGTGAGCAGGTGAAAGCTGCCCTGTGTGCTCCTGCTTAGAGGCACTCAGAGGGTCCTTTTTGTCAGGGCTTGTTGTGGTAGGATGAGGGGTGATGGTTTTAAACTAAAAAAGGGGAGATTTAGGATGGATAGGAGAGGGGAATTTGTTACACAGAGGGTGATAAAGCACTGGCACAGGTTGCCTAGCGAGGTGGTGGGTGTACCATCCCTGGAGACATTCAAGGCCAGGCTGCATGTGGCGACCTGATCTAGTTGAAGATGTCCCTGCTCATTGCAGACTGGATGAGCTTTGAAGGTCCCTTCCAACCCAAACTATTCTGATTCTATAATTCTAGGTTTTGCATGTATACAGATGAGCTCCTTGGGGCTCATTGCTGAAGCTGACAGGGCTTTACTCTAAGTTGAATCGTTTGCAGGGCTTTGGCGGGCACCAGGCATCCAACCAGGGTCAACCCAGCAGGAAGAGGAAGGTGATGCAGGGCAAAACCAGACCGAAAAGCAGAATTCGGCTCTGGAAGGAAAAAGCTCACCTTGGGCGGTTTAACCAGTGCCCAGCTCCATCTCCCCATCTAGTGGAGAAACCCGAGCAGCGGGGCGGGCCCCGTCGGGTTTGAAAGTCGCGTTTGGCTGTGCTCGCACAGTGGGGGACCAGGCACTCACCCATCAGCTTGCTGCTCTGGATATTCTGGAGGTGCTTCACCGTCATTTCGAGGATGTCTGCTTTTTCCAGTTTAGACTGCTGATGGGGAAAGAGTGCAGCGGTTAGAGTGATTTGTACCACATCCAGAAGAGACGGCCCTGCTCTCCCCGATTAAACAACCCCCCATCAGCAAAAAAGATAAAAACCAGCATAAAAATGAGCACTTACATCCAAGTGAAACGCACCCACAACTGTCTCCTTCAGCTGGTCCAAGCAGTTGTTAATCCTTTCCCTTCGCTTCCGCTCAATGAGGGGTTTCCGTAACTGGCAAGGAAAAGAAAAGGAGAGGGGGGAAAAAATGAAGTTGATGTTTGTTCTTCCCATCTCTGCTGCGGTTCAGTGAGGGCAGTAAGCCCCATCCCCTGCATGAAGCTAGTGCAGGGTGGCACAATGCTCTTCAGGGGCAAGAGACGGGTGGATGGAGAGTGTGTATCTTTAACTCTGGAGCTTATGGCCTATCCCTTATACACTCTAAACTCTCCCACTTCCGTTCATTTTAAGCAGAGTTTACCCAAATGAAACACAGAGGAGCCTTTCTAAGGTGGAGAAAGGAAGCAGAACAAACACCCGCATTGGTTAAACTCACAGAAATCAGTCCCCTTTCTCCTTCCTAAGGGATGCCCATAGTCCTGTGCTCATCGCTCGCATGCCCTGCACCAGCAGTCAGGCATGGGGCTGCTGTTGCAGCAGTGTGAAGGGGACCTACCTTCCTCTCCTCCTTGGTGCTGGCCAGCTTGTGGGTGCTGCTGGTGGTGGCCGTGGCAGTCATTGTAACCCAGGAAGGACGGGATGGGACTGGAAGGAAACAGGCAGTGGATCGCTCCCGTTCCCGCGCTGGGCTCTTTGCTGCTCCACTGCTCCTGTGCTGTATTTATAAGACAGAATTAGCATGTGAAAGGGGACTCTCCTTGGCGGGACTTCTTTTCCCACACGAGGGGTCGAGCCCGGAGGTTTGTGGCCATCAATCAAAGCTGACAGGTCACTGCTTCTTTACAATGACCAAGCCGCCCCCCCCAAACGGCGACAGATGTCCAGCCTCTGACGCCGGGCTTTGGAGGAGGCTTTTGTTAGGGAAGAAGGGAAGGAAAATGGGCGCGCTCTGAGCAGCTTGCACAGCTCCTTGCTCAATTGGCGCAGATTCCCAGGGAGGGAAACAATAGCCGGGAAGCGGTTGAGTTACACCTGGGAAAATGCCTTCTGCCCAGCTCTTCCCCCTCTACCTCTTGAAGCGCTGCCTATTTGTACCTGCTAATCATTTCACATCTTTGAAGAAGAAGGCTTTTAATTTAATCAGCAAGTACTGGAGCCTGGAGTTCCTGCTCCCAGGGATTGTTATTACAGGGTAATGTTGATCGATTAAAACCTGTTGACAGCAGATACCCGTAGGAATGTGGGTTTGATCACAGACATCCTCAAGGGAAAACACAAAGACTTTATTTTCCTTTCGGGAACCCAGCTTCTGTGTTGCGCGTGGATGGATGTAGGAAATCAGTAACTCTTCTAGTTTTCGGCTGGTGTGTAGAGTTTGACATTAAACAGACAGGCCCTTACAGACGCCAACAAGCTTAGAGGTGAGTTAGTTCTATGGGTTTCCTACTTCCGTGATATTTTTCCCCTATGCTGCAAGGAGGGCAGTGGGAGGAAAGGTGTTTTTTTTTTGTTTGCTCCTCTGAAGCACTAAAGCAGAAGCAGAGGGTTTTTGGAGGATGCTTGGCACAGGGTGAGAATGCGCTTTGATGCTTCCTCCCTCCTGCTTAGTGAGGTATGAAGGTGTTTTTCATGGCCCTGCTTTTGCTTTCTGATGGTCACTTTGCTAATGGGCAGGATTTGGCAGTGTCCCGTTGAGTGCCGCAGGTGAATCCCTTTGGGTTGGTGCTAAATGTGTCACCTTATTGATATGGAGACGAAGCAGCCAAAGCGGTTCAGAAGCACTGCAAGCCGGTGGGATTTCCCAACGCCCTCTTCCTCCTCCAGGCCTGGGTAGGGATGATACCAGCGAGGACATCACATCCCTTACTGAAACACTGTGGGTGTGTGTGTGAATGCAAACATACCTGCACACCCTGCTGCCAGGCTCAGCCTGGAAACGTGGCCCCAGACCTGGTATCTCGCAGTTACCTGGTTTTATAAGCGTCCTACTTGGCAAGGGCCTGAGATGGGCTGGTGTGGTTGTTGTGCTGGGAGAGGAGGGTTTGGGAAGGGAAGGTTGATAACGTGTCCTTAGTGCCAGGTAAAAGGAGCAGGGATAGGTTCCGTATCTCAGGTGCATCCTGTGCGCAGTGAAAGGAGATTCCACCACCCCTCATGCAGCCTGCCTGGCTTGCTCAGCCGTGTAAACTTGTGTTGTACAAGGTTTTTCCAGCTCACGTGGGAAGCAGAGTGTTACCAGTGTTTATACAAGGTGTATCCGCATTGCCACACGATTCCCACGGCTTGGTATGGAAGAGGCAGCAGCTGCACTGGGGTAGGGGCACAAGGAGTGGGTGCATCCCTGGCTCTGGGCACTTTGCTAGGATGCTGGAGGCTGGGAGTGCTGCCCATCACACAGCTTCTACCTGGGTTTGGCTCAGATGGTGGGTGAGGAAGGGAAGTCCGCCCACAAACACCCCTTCACCAGCACCTTGTGTTGATGTTAAAAGTTGTTTCCTCTCTTCAGGGTGTGAAATGTACACAAATAGCAAATAAAGAAACCTTCAAGCAGTGCTCGTCCCTTTCTCTTTCCTTTGTTCAACTGGAAAGCCCAGGTAAAAAGAGAGGGTTTGCTGATGAAGGAGCATTCACTTTCAGTGCAGTCTGGCAGCGGGCAGTGCAAAAGGAAAGCAGGAATTTGAGAGGAAAAGTCTCTCTGGTCTCAGGGGTGGTGGTAGTATCTTCCCCCTTACCCCCACATTCTTCCTTGGCCTGGACTTGCTGCTCCAGCCTTACCATCCCTCCTGCTTTCCTTGCCCTGCAAAGGGGATGCTCAATGAGAGGGATGCTCTTCAAGGGGGATGCTCTGCAAAAGTGATGCTCTACGAGAGGGCTGCTCCCATAGCAAAGTGGCTCCTCTGAATCCATCATGCAGAGGGATGCTGGTGTTGAGGCGGTGGGTGCTGTGGACAGCCAGGTGTGACACAGGTCCGAGAAGATTGTGGTGGCCCCTTGTGCCAGCCGTGGTCCATGCCCAGCCCATGCAGGGCAGCTGAGCCCCCATCTTTGGTGGGATAAGCCCCTTGGCTTGCCCTCTGGCATCTGCTCCGGGTGAGCTCATTTCAAGGCTCATTTGTAAGAACAGCCCCGCAGTGAAAAAGAGGAGCAGCTTTTGCTGTAAACAGTTATTTTACACCTCTCAGTCATGCCAAAGGCCTTTATTTTGGAGGCAGGGGGAGTGCAGGCGGGAGCTGCCCTGGCTTTGGGGGAAGGCTGACATCTGTGCTGGAGGATTGTAGGGACCCACCAGGCCAATGTAAATGAGCATTAAAAGGAGCTTTCTGCAAATTCCCGCTTTCCTTTTGCATTGCGCACTGCCAGGTTCCACTGAAAAGGGATTCTCCTTCACCAACAAAGCCTCTTTTTGCTTTTTTGTCCTGTGCTTCCCCCCAAAAAACCAACAAAACCCATAAAAAAAAAAAAAGGGGTTCTTTTTTTTTTTTGCTATTTGTCCACATTTCACACCCCGGAGAAAGAAAACAACTTTTAACATCTGTTCCTGCAACTTTTGAAGCGGGAAAAGAAAGGCTCTTGAAAAGGGGGGAAAGTGTGGCAGATGTTGGCAGGTTCCCTCCGACGCAGATGTCTTGCTCCGAAGAAAACCTCCTTTGGGGCTTGGCGGGCCAGGGCTCCTCTTTGACTCGGGACACGCGACTGCCGAGCGAGCGGAGGGACGTGGGAAAGCGCTGCCGAACAAAAGGCCTTATTCAAACGGACCTGAGAGCCGTGAACAATCTAATAACCAGCACAGAAATGGGCAGTGCCCCCCGGGCCCCCCGGGGAGGGGGTCGGGGCAGCCGGTGGCCACAGGATGAGGGAATGAGTCCCCAAGGCTGCAAGCAGGGGTGTCCCCTCCTTGTCCTCATGGCCTGCTCCCTGTGGGTGTTCAACAGGGTGGTTTGGCCAAGGTCTGTGCTTTTGGAGGTCTCTGCTGGCCTGCAGACCCGGTGCATGGGAGCTGGCTGCATCATGGTGGCAGCAGAGGGGGAAGGCAGGTACCTGCGGGGGGGGCTCTAAATGAAGCTGTTGATTATGAGGTTCTGCCCGTAGTGAAAGAATCCCCAACCTTATCAGTTAGGACCAGTTGAAAGAGCCTCATGAAACTGGTTTTGAGGAAAGAGGGTTTTCTTTTAATGGAAAAAGAATATATTGAGAGAAAGAAGTGTTTTCCGCGAACCTTTTGTTCACCCTCCCCCTTCTCTCTAGGTGGTAAAATGAGATTATTTAAAATATGAAAATCTGGTAATGTTTCAGTATGGGCACTTCATAGGAAAATGGGATGCCAGGAGAAAAGGGAGCAGAGACCAAGAAAAGTCCCATCGAAGGCACTTAACTGCAGCCTCTCCTCAGTTCAGGATGTGGTACCCTATGTATCCCACCTCAGGCTGGTGAGCAGGGTCTGCAGGGGGACCACATGTCCTGCAGCCCAGCCAGGATAGGGTAGTGCTGGAAATAAGCTGGGACAGAGGAGCAAAGGATGATCTATCTGTGCATGGGGTGTGGAGAAGAGCATTTGCAGTCACCATCCACGATGGGACACAGGACCAAAAGCGAGGGGAGCTGCAGTTGTGCTGGGGAAATCTGCTCTGGATGCCCTTTGTGGTGGAAGGTTAAATCCTTGGGGCTGGGGTGATGCTGTCTGTACCAGGTCCCTGTTGTTGGTAATGGGGTTTGTGACTGGGCGAGTGCTGGGTGGCATGTGGGAAGGAGGCAGAGGGGATCTAGGAGATGAGTCTTGATGCCTATGGTCGAGTGGCGATCCATCAGGGCAATGTCCTATGCATTCACTATGGTGTAGAGAGGGGTAGAAGTGCAGTTGGAGGTTAATCTGCTCTAGAGAGGTTTACAGGTGGAGAGAGAGAACACACCTATGGCTTTGGACATGCAATATTTTCATCATAGGGGAAGTGCAGCTCCAGAAGCTGCACTGGACATCTTCCGGAATGTCTCTTGATGAAGATCAGTGCAGCAAACCTCAGGAGCCCCAGCTCAGCTTCTGCAGTACCAGGGAGTGGTACCTGGGATAGGAAATAAATGTACTTCGAGAGTGGACTCCAGGGGTAGGAAATAATTACAAGGCTGGTAGCAGCTGAGTAATTCTCAGCTTCTCTTTCACACACCCCCATCGAGCCTCCCTGTTAAGGATCAGCTGATGCTCCTGCTGTTGCTCAAGCCATCTCCTGCCTGGTGAGTTAGCAGTGCTCCCTGCCCTGCTGTTATCTGCTGCTTCACAGCTGTGCTGCTGCTTGCAACACAGCTCCAAAGCCTTATAGGAAGAAGAAGATCTGATAAGCTGTGTGTGTGTGTGGTGACAGGATGATGAAGGTTAGCCCCTTGTCTGTGCCCAAGGGGAGGTATAAGGGAGAACAGCCAAGCTTGGTGGAGAGGGTTTAGGGGCCTTTGAGGGAGAATGCAAAGAGGGCTCTTGATCTGTCCTCACGGGGTGTCCCAGGGTTGCTTTGTTCAGGAGGGCAGCTCTGGGCTTTCTCATGCTTTGTGTGTGATAACGACTCACCTGTAATGCAGCAAGTGTTTGGTTTATTCAGTAAGCTTCTCTTTCACATCTCCAGATGTTAGAACCCAGAGCTCAGCACCCTGTATCCCAGCCCCTGCACACCCATATGTCAACCCCTGCACATCCTGTGTTCTAGCCCTTGCACATCCTGTACGGTCTATGTCTGCTTAGCTTCTCAGTTCCTTAAGCCACAGGACTTGAGTGAAGTTTCACCTTTGTGAGACAAATGTTATTTTCTATGAAGGGAAATGATAAGGGGAGAGCAGGGGCAGCCATGGGGCATGAGGGATGGCCATGAGGGTAGATGTTAAGGGGAGATGAGGGGTGGCCATACAGGGTAGGGGTGGCAGCTATATAGTGTGGGTCACTATGGGGGCAGATGAGGGGTGGCTGTGAGGGGAGATCAGTCTGCCCTCAGTGCCATGGGTTAGTGGTAGGCTTGGCAGCCCTGGGATAATGGTTGGACTCGATGGTCTTAAAGGTCTTGTCCAACCTAGTTTCTTCTGTGATAAACCATGATAAATACAGCTTTCAATTCAGCTCATCGGTGATGCTCTGTGGTGAGAGGGACTCGCAGCCCTTGTCCTTATCAGCAGCATTTCCTATTGCTGCTCATTTCTGCTGCTGCAGGGGTGGGATTGCAGCACCCCAAGGAAGTGGGGAAACACTCGCTTTGCGCTTGCTGGGTCAGCCTTAGTGCAGCTCAGCTGCTGCTGAGATAGCAGAAGATGCAAGGTTTGAGGATGGGAGGGTATTCATGAGCCAAGTCTGTCGTGGATGGTGCATAAAATCACATCCTGCTCTCTTAAACTAATTATTTGTACCCATAGTTTTAGATTTATTTCTTTTAACCATTAAAGCAAAGTGGTTTATGCTGCTTTTTGTTTTAAAAATGCTGTCTGGTTTTAACTATCTCTCCTCTTTAATTTCTTCATTTTTCCCCTCTTCAAATCCACCAAGGAATCTGTCCTTTTTTTATAGGGATGGGATTCCTCATTCCTCTGGAGGAACCAGAGGGTGTAGGAAGTCCTGCCAGCTCTTGGGACACTCAGTGTAAGGAAGATGAAAGCCCCAATGGGGTGAAGAGCAGTCAGGTGCTGGGAGAGCATGGATGATGCTCCATGTATTGGTCTGTGAAGGGGAAAAGTGCAGCTTGCGCTTGTTTCAGGTTCCCCATAACGAAGCATGTAAAAAGAATAACAAAACCTCCACCGTCACAACCCTTTTTTGCCCTTTCTTGTCTACATTTAACATTAGGAGCTGTGTCCTGGGTTTGCTCTGTCAAAACACGGTTGAGGCCACAATACATATGAGCTCCCTAAGGAGCTTTCCATAGGAATACCTGTGCTCAGGTGGTTGTTTTGGTGTGTTTTAAAGGTGATACAAATTTCACCATAGAACACAAATGATCTCTCTTTCAAAGGTGAATCCCACTGAGCCCTTCCCCAGACCAGCGCCTGACTTTGAACGTGGGGGCAGGCAAAGCTCCCAAGTGCCCTTCTTAGGAGCCAGGGCTCTCATCGGGAGGAGGAGGAAGAGAAGCATAGAAAAGCTTCCAAGAGCCTCAGGGAAGATCCCTGCGTGTATTTGCTGGAGCAGCTCAACACAGACTTAAGTGTGACATAGCAATGGCTCCTGTGTTAACTCAGCTCCACGGCAGCTGAGACTGAATCCAGCTGAACAGCATCACTAAGCCCATGCCATTCACTGCAGTGGTTTTCTGCTGTAAGAGGTAATTAATTAGCTTCTGCAAAATCCTTTGAAGGGGTAAAGCACTAAGTAAGCATGTAGCAGTGTAATCCAGAGGGTGTGGGCTTCACACCTTAATGGGGGCTACTTAAATCCAACCCATAAACTTGGCTCATAGCTTCTTTAAAACCTAACCAACAAGGAAAGCATCTTAAAAATAACCAGAGTTCTCCAGTCATTGGTAGTGCTGAGCCTGAGCAAGAGCAGGGTGCAGCAGAGAGGTCAAGAAATGAGCCTGGACCCCTGGGGATGGGGTGGTACAGAGACCCTTGGGGCTGCTGTGGGCCTACTTTAAAATCATATCTGTGAGGCAGTTGTGTGGCTGCTCTCTTCAGGAAAGCATCCCTATGTGATGACATCCCACCAGCGGGATGCTTCTTCAGGGATGCATCGCCCTGGCCTGGGTTTGGCTGAGCCACAGGAGCTTGTGGTGGTCTCAGCAGCCTTCCTGCTCTTGGCCAACCTCCTCTTGGCCTTAAGGAGAGTTGAGGGAGGCTCTGAAGAGCAAGCTGTTGCCATGCAGGACTTGGCACAAGGGAGGCTGGCTCTGCAGGGTGAGCTGCTGCCATGCAGGACCGGGCATCCCGCATGGGACACAGCAGCTCTGCGTATAGTACACCCAAAGGAAGAAAAGAGGTGATTAAAACAGAGCTGCTCGAAGGAGGATTCATTTCACAGGATATGTTATTTTTCCATACTTTGACCATTTGTCAGCGCAGGATGGTGAATAATGGGGCTGAACCCTGGGCCTCAAACTAGCAGCAAAACCCCCTAGGATCCCATTCAGATGCCTGTCCCTCCTGAGCAAAGCATCCAAGTACTTGCCTTTCTAACTACCTGGTTTGGGTTTCCTCCAGTGAACTTGGATTTTTTAATGTTTACTCACTTCCTAATTTGCAAGGATTAATTAATTCACAATGGATGTCTCAGTCATGGCTGTGAATAAGAGAATTGCTAGTGTACTAAGAGCTCTCTCACGTGTTGAATTTAATTCCTGCTTCTAAGAGCTTAGAAAAGTCATGCTCTCTCTGCTTGGGGATTTCCCTGCAGTACACCACGCAGGGGTGGTGATTGCACTGAACCTATTCCTTGCATGATCTTTTTTCCAATGGTCATTTGTAAAGCAGTAGGGTCTGTTTTCCAGGAGCTGATGTCAAATCTCTGTGCAGTGCTTGCCTTTAATGACTATATTCTCTGTAGTCAGCACCCTGAATATTGTCTGTTTAAACCTGAATGTCTTTTAGCATAATTACAGGTTAACAATTTGAACGCAGACATACTCACCCTTTCCATCCCGGCTGTGAAACCAGCTCACATGTGGGACATAGGAACTGTCAGTGTTTTGCTGACTGTGCAATGTGGGTCAAGGTGAGCTTGGCAACCCATTCCTCAAGGTCCTGTCACCCCAGGCAGGCAGCGTCTCCCTCTGCCGGCTCCATGTCCAGAGCTGCTTCATCTCTTATATCTTTATGTAAGAGCAAGTATTGGGGGATATAAGCAAGTATGTATAAATATAAACATGTATATATATTTACACTTGCTATATCTTTTAATCTATGTATATATATATAAAGTGTGTGTATATATATCATACATAAAATATATATACATAATGTATCCTATATTGCCCAGTGAAAACTCCTTCTGTGCTGCCATGCTGCTGGATGCAGGGATGGCTGTAAGTGTGGTCAGAAACATACCTGCATCCGAGCTGTAGCACTCAGCTGACTCAGAAGGCTGATTCAAGAAGACCTGTTGGCTGAGCATTTCACCTGTTCTATGAAGTCTTTTCACAACAGAGATTGTACCAGGAATCAATTTTCTTCTGATATAAAGGAGTTGTTTCCCGGAGGAAGATGCAGCCAAGCCAAGTGAGCCGTCAGGGTGGGAGCTGTAAGAAGACAAGGTGACTTGGAGCAGGGAAGCCAATGCAGTACAAAGGGTGCAGGAAAGAAAATCCATCTCATAGGGGTGAGAAGTTGGACTGTGAAATACTGGAGGTTGCTGTGAGGCTGCTAGACACAGCTAGAGCAGAGTGCATGAGATATATAGCTAAAATGCAACCCATAGGGCAGCACAATGCCAGCCAAGCACTGCTGAGCTCTGGGCTCTCTCAGACATCTGGGAATGGTATTTGTTGCCTGGATAGGAAGACTATTTTGGCTTATGTTTGAGTTTGTTTGATTTTAACTTTGTAAATGCCTACCAGGCATGGGGGAAGAGAGGAGCCCCTGCAGTCCCCAGGGGAGTTTGTAGGTCCTGCACCCCATGCAAATCCCATTGGTCTAATTCAGGTGTGGGTAGAGAAACTGCTCTTGTGTTTCCCTCTCCCCATCACCTCACCATGGCTGGAGCAGATTCTCACTCTAATATGAGCTCACCGAGCTGTGAGTACAGCTGAAGTGAGAAGAGTTTCAGCCCCTCTTTGCCCCACCACTGAGCTATGTCCCATGCAGCATCCCAGCGAGAGGCAGCTTTTCCCACCAGTGGCACTTGCTTGTTTGTATGACAGATGAGGCAGCCACAGGACGTGAAGTGCAGAGCAGCAATATGCTGCTGCAGGAAAAATGATGGCAGCGAGAAGCTGGATCCAAACTCTCCCCAGTGATGTGATGGGGAAGGGAAGGAAAGGGATGTCACAAGGAGGATCAGGGGTCTGATGAGGAGAGATTGCGGGAGCTGGGCCTTTTTAGTCTAGACAGGAGAAGATTGAGAGGGGAATCTCACCAGTGCACATCTCAAAGGCAGGTGCCAGGATGGTGCCAGATTCTTTCCAGTGGTGCCCAGAGACAGGATGAGGAGCAATGGCCGT
>JASSUY010028843.1:0-52880 GCA_032466535.1 Forpus xanthops
GCTAAAAATCCAAAACACAGTGCTACACCAGCTACTGCTTAAAGAAAAATGACTGCTGCTGCTGAACCCATGACAGCGTATTATACATAATGCCATAAAAACTTCAATGACTTGAAAAGTACAGTAATTACAGCCAAAGAAATCTTGACTTCTTTCACTGTTTTTAATTTGTTTGTGGGTTAGTTTGGTTTTGTTGTTTTTGTTTGTTTGTTGGGTTTTTTGTTTGGTTGGTTTGGTTTTGGTTGTGTTGTTTGCGTTTCTTTACATTAGTTTAAATTTTGACCTTTCTCTAAAAAACCTCTACTAGTTGTAATCCTTGTTGCCCTTTTTAATATTTGCATCACTGAGAGTGGTTACTCTCAGTTTTAGAGCTTCAGAAATTTGCTCAGGAACATTGTATTAGTGCTGTGTTGGTAAATACTTAGCATACAAGTTTAGATACAGTCTTTGATGGCAAAATGGAGATATGCAGGTTCTAATAATAGTAGATTTTTTCAAGGGTAGCAGTTATTTTGCACTAAAGATGTGTAATTGCAAAAATTTAATAAGTTTTTTCTCTGTTTATCATATATTGGCTTGAAGACCATTTTATTTCAGATTTAGAATTGGGAATATCCCCTAGGAAACTGAATTCATCAGCTACCATTAAATCATACCTTTTTTTTTTTCTGCTGTAGTTACCTTCAAAGTTTTGGAATTTTGCTGTACATAGAAATGTAAAGTTGCTGCTGAACCCATGACAAAAGTAATTGATCTTTGGGCTATAATATCACACTTTTGATATTTGTACTGATATTGCTGTGTACTCTTTGTAGGTGCAGAAATAAAGGAGAGAAAGAGGACCTTAAATATATCTAGGTGATTTGAACCCAATTGTATATAAATTATTTAGCTTAGAGTGTCACATCTAAAATTTGAAATTAAAAAAAAAATGGTAGTGTCTTGCTGATATCTGATCTCACTGAAGAGACTATACATAGACGATATTGTCTATGTATAAAACCATTGTGGTTCACAGTGGTTTAATGCTGTTTTATCTTCCTAAGTTATTCAAAATGTGTAATTCGCTTGGAAAAAAAAAAAAAAAATCTGAAACACCTCTACCAAATAGCACTGTTGTTTTTATCTCATCTTACCATATCCTTGTGCTGCTGACTTGTTAATCATCCCTTCTAACTTCTCATAAACCAATGCTAAAACAGCACAAATGCCCTGCTGTCAGTCCAGCCCAGACATGGAGTGTGTTAACAGCAACACTCAATTAGCTGTACCTCACAACAAATTAGCTGTGTATATATATAACTAATACAGTTCTGTTCTTACCATATCAGCTAACATTTTTGTATTGTCCATTAAAGTCAGTATTGACTTAGTAGTCAGTGCAACAGCAAATTGGACAATACCTAGATATTAATTCCACACACACGGGGGGGGGGGACGGGGATGGGGACACACGACGGCGACACGGGACTAACAAAAAAGCCACAAAACAACAGCAGCAACAATAACAACAACAAAAAAACCCAAGTATTTATGCTTATAGTCAGCTTTTCAACAGTGTCAGGTCAGTGTCTTTCAAGTTTTGGAAGGTATGTGGAGAGATTCAGTAATTCTATTCATGGGTTTATCTTAATAGCAGAAGGAAGGATGAATGTTTCTAGCAAATCTAGTAAGCTAATATTGCAAAATTGCAGTTTGCTGGCAGAAAGCTAAGAATTATTTGGATTCCTTAGAGGAACAGAAGATCATCTACAATGTACTGACAGAAAAGGTTGGAATATTGAGGTTTTTGATCTCTGGGGGAAAAAATATTAATTTAAAAGCATCTTGCACTGCAAGTATTATCCAGAAAATCACACTTATAATATTGAGATATAAAGGGCTTTTCTCCACTCAGAAATCACATTAGTTTAGCATAAATCAGGTAAAATCTTGTGTCATTTACATTCTGAAAGTAAAAATGAGGACAAATATTTCAGACTAAAAATTGTATCAATGTCATCCTCCTTGCAAAATATACACAAACACAATAAGACATCACTGCATGTCCACTTTACTCTTAACTGATATATTTGCCACAGGTAGACATTGATCAACTCTCAAATTTTTTTTACCTCTTGACTCTGTTATCTTTCATGAGGGTCATATCATAGCACTATGTTTAGAGCTCTTTATAGACAAGTGACATCACTGATTTCATGCTCCCTGGGTAAAAAGCCCCTAGGAGCACTGCAGATTATTGGGTAGGCACTCTGGCCACTAAATGATGTAGGTTCTTCCTTGCTTTTTCAGTATCAGGCAGCTGTTTAGAATAGTCTGTTTGTCATTCTGAAAGCAGAACATTTGTTGTTCAGGTTTATATGTGCTCATGTTTAGACTTATGCTGTGCCTCACTGTTTCTGTGATATGCGATCCATGTGGGAACTCACTGAGGGTAAGAGGGTCTAAACACCCATTGGAGAAATGGAGGTTACCTATTGAAGTAGAGAAGGAGGAATACCTCTGATAGGCATGCTAACTTGCCTTTTGGTGTCACTTAATTTTCCTCCATTGACTATACAGGGACTTTTGCCCCCTTCTAAAGACTGTTTGAATTCCCTGAAAAGGCAATGTGTCTGCTTGAAACTAAATGCGCCTTTTCACTTCTAAAAATCTCATCAGCTCTAAGTATTTGTAAAAGTCTGAGATGAACAACCAGTGGCTGACCTCACCTCTTCTGGAAACTGTGGTGGCTTGTCAATGTTTTGCAAAACTAGAAGTATCATGAGGAATTTCTTTTTCTTTTCCATTCTGAAAGCATGGAAGATAGATATCTTTAAGCTTATGTAGTTTATGATTCATACAAGGCCAAAGCCTTTCTGCAGAAATACATTTGAGTAGCTTATCAGAAAGAAGATCAAGTGGTAGTATGAGTATTGCTAGCAAGTATTGCCATGAAAAGGAAAAATGAGGCACTAAAAAGGGTTTTGAAACTAGTGGAGTAAAGTTTAATGAGAGTTAGTGATTATGCATGTTTTCTGGAATAATGCAAATAGGAAAAAAAAAAGACACAATTTTTAACAGTAGAGATTTGAAACAAAGTACTTTGGAAAAATATGATTTTTTCTACTTCTTGGAATCTTACAGATACCTTATTGGAGATTTATGAGTCAAATAGAAGTTATTAGTTTGATATCATTCTATGGCCTGAATGGCCTTTAAGATATTAATCTGTGAATCAGCCAATGAAAATCTGTGGCATATAAAGGGCAGAGTATCTGATGACATGTTTGTGATGTTTCTTCTGTCCCTACAGACCAGAGGCTGATGAAACCATTTGTAATAGCTAACTCCAGAGTTCGCTGTTGTAGCACTGCCTAAGAAATTCACTGTAAACCACCTCCTTGGTTCTGCCTTTATGAGTATATAAGTAGACTTGAGACCTACAAATTAAGTCATGAGCACAGTGTGGTGAGTGTCACCAAACAAGCTATCAGTGTGACATTTTAAAGCTGCTGGCTGACTAGAGTGATATGCAAGCACATACATGAAGCATATGGCGAGGCAGGAGGCATATATCAGAAGCAGCTGGCATATCAGGTCTGGGACAGTTTCTACCAGGAGAAGAAAATAGCTCGTAATTCCAGGCAGAGTGTCTTAACGCCTTTCCCACTGCCTATGGAGACTTTTTTTTTTTTTCCCTTGTATTTTTACAATCCCAAAAATTTATTTCCAAGGTTAGTTCTTTTACTGATTTGCCGAGGTGAGTGTCTCCAGAGAGCTCCTTCAACCCCGGAGGGAGGGGAAGCCCCGCGTCCAGGCGCCTCAGGTCTGAGCGGTGAAAGCCACCAAGGGAACCCCGAGCCCTCGACGGGATCTGCCCAGGAGCCGCAGCTCTGCTGAGGAGATCAGGGATTCACAAAGGGCAGTGCCAGGAGGGACGGCCCCGCCCTGAGCGCGGAAAATCCGCTCCAGAGAGGAAACTCATGCCTCAGGGTCAGGACCAGGTCTGCTCTGGCTGCTGCGGCAGAGGCAGCGTAGGCACCAGACAGAGGCGGTGAGAGGGGAGGCTGCAGCGCAGAGCTCGGGGTGCAGAAAGTGCCTGCGCTGGTCTCGTGAGGAGATGGTGTGCAATGGGCAGGGCTGCGCTCGGTGCGCCCTGATGGAGGGCCTGCTGCAGCAGGGGCTGAGCTGCGGGACGCTGTTAAACTGTTAATAGGCTGAAAGATGTCGGAGGAGCTGAGAGAGAGCTGGACTTCTTGCTGTAGGCCCAAAATGTGCAGGGGCCTCAAGTGTCCACCATAGCCCATACAGAAAAGTAGGGGGGCAGCAATCTGGGGAGCTGGGAGCTAGTAACAAAACAAAACAACAACAACAACAAAAGAAAAAAAAAAAAAAGAAAAGGAGGAAAAAAAAATAGGAAGAGGACAATTGAGAGGAAAGGGCTTCTTCCAAAATCCAACATCCTCACCCAGAACCTCTTTGCAGCTCTGCAGGGACCAAATGAGGAAACACACACCACACCAGATGAACATCCTGCTGATGCACTAGTAAAGAGGAACTCTACTAGTGCCTCCAGGAAAAAGCTGTGGGTCATAGCAGAAGGTGACTACTCTGAAGGGCACAGAGGCACCTGTCTGTCATGCCTGATGCAATCTCAAGGGAAGTGTGTTTCTACCAGATCAGAGATGTTGCTGAGAGGCTGCCTGGCCTGGTTAAATCCCCCTGGCTATTACCCATTTCTGTTCCATGTGGGTGCTAGTGATATTGTCAGCAGTAACTGCTAGCAAGCTAATGAGATAACAATCTAACCTGGATTTGAAGAAGGCTGAGGTTCTAAATGACTTCTTTGCCTCATTCTTCACTGGCAAGTGCTCTAACCACATTGCCCAAATCTTGGAAGGCAGATGCAAGGACTGTGAGAATGAAGACCTTAGAGGATTAGATTAGAGATCATTTTATTAACCTGAACATGCACAAGTCCATGGGACCTGATGAAATACATCTGTGGGTCCTGAAGGAGCTGGCAAATGAAGTTATTAAGCCACTGTACATCATATTTGAAAAATCTTGGCAGTTAGGTGAAGTTCCTGACAACTGGGAAAAGGGAAATATAATCCCCATTTTCAAGAAGAGGAAAATGGATGAGCCAGAGAATTACAGACCAGTCAGCCTCAACTGTGTGCCTGGCAAAATCTTGGAGCAAATTCTCCTGGAAGGCATGCTGATGCACATGTGAAACAAGGTGCTTGGTGACAGCCAGCATGGCTTCACTAAGGGGAAATCCTGCCTGATCAATCTGGTGGTCTTCTATGATGGGGCTATGGAACTGATGGACAGGGGTAGAGCAGTTGGTGTCATCTACCTGAACTTGTGCAAAGCATTTGACACTGTCCCACACCACATCCTTGTCTCTAAATTGGAGAGTCATCAATGTGATAAGTGGACCAATAGGTGGGCAAGGAATTGGCTGGATGGTCACAAGCAGAGTTGCGCTCAACAGCTCAATGTCCAGCTGGAGACAGGTAATGAGCGGTGTTCCTCAGAGGTCAGTGTTGGGACCAATCCTGTTCAACATCTTTGTCGGCAACATGGACAGTGGGATTGAATGTGCCATCAGCAAGTTTGCTGATGACACTAAGCTGTGTGGATTGGTTGATATGCTGGAGGGAGGGGATGCCATCCAGAGCATTCTTGACATGCTTGTGAGATGGGCTGATGACAACCTCATGATGTTCAAGCCAAGTGCAAGGTCCTACACCTGGGTTGAGGCAATCCAGCTACAGGTTGGGCAGAGAAATATTCAGAGCAGCCCTGCAGAGAAGGACTTGGGTGTGTTGGTCGATGAGAAACTGAACATGAGTAGGCAGTGTGAGCTCGCAGCCCAGAAAGCCGACTGTATCCTGGGCTACATCAAAAGGAACATGACCAGTAAGTCAAAGGAGGTGATCCTGCGCCTCTACTCTGCTCTTGTGAGACCTCACTTGGATTATTGTGTGCAGTTCTGATGTCCTCAACATAAAAAGGACACTGAACTGATAGAATAAGTCCAGAGGAGGGCCACGATCATGATCAAGGGACTGTAGCACCTTCCTGCATAAAGACAGGCTGGGAAAGTTGGGGCTGTTCAGCCTGGAGAAGAGAATGCTGTTTGGAAACCTCCTAGCAGCCTTCCAGTATCTGTAGGGGGCTTATAGGGATGCTGAGGAGGGACTCTTCATCAAGGACTATAGTGATAAGACAAGGAGTATTGGGTTCAAACTTAAACAGGGGAAGTTCAGCTTAGATACAAGGAAGAAGTTCTTCACTGTGAGGTTTGTGAGGCACTGGAAAAGTTTGCCCAAGGAAGTTGTGAATGCTCTATCGCTGGCAGTGGTCAAGGCTCAGTTGGACATAGCCTTGGGTGGCATGGTTTAGTGGGAGGTGTCCTTCCCCATGGTAGGAGAGTTGGAACTGAATGATATTAAGATAATTTCCAACTATAACTCCTATGATTCAGTGTTACTTCTTGTCTTAATATCCTTAAGCACAGCTGATTTTTACTTTATCTCACTGTAAAAGTGGGATAAACCCATTGGATTTGCACTTAGTACTTTGAGGTAAAATGAGCAGAGTAACTTCAGAGTTATCACTATGTAATTGACAACGATGTTAAATTTAATATAACCCTTCCCTGCGCAAAAGAGCAAAATTCTCCACTGATGTAGAGTGATGGAGCTCAGTTGGAAATAGAAGAGCTTCTGACCTGGTGTTCAGAATACTTAAAAGCTATCCAGAGAAAACAATTGAGTAGCAGGGTATATTGTATATTGTTTTCTACCTTATTCCATGACTTGAGCACAACTACATTTCTCAGCATGAGCCCAAGTCATAAAAGTTTCTCATTGCAGAGTGAAGTCGCTACAGGCTTTCTCTGTTACCCTGCTGTGGACCTTCCGCTGTGCCATGAGGCCTAATGTAGCTGCAGTTTCAGCTTCTGAGCAGGGTAGTGTCCCTTGGGAATCATGAAAGGTTTGTCCTTACAATGTATCCTCTTCTTCCTGGTGTTACAAAACCTGCTTTATCAAAACTAACCTGTTCGTTGCTTTCCCAAAAGGTTCTCAAAAGGTTGAGGTGTTACCAACAAATGTTAGGCTGGCAAAAAAATTTGCAAAGGGGTCAAGGACGGTTTGGCTCATGAAAGTAGTAAGTGAGAAGTGATCATATGATCTAGTAAGAGGTAACAAGATAAAAAAAAAAATAGTTGTTGAAGTTTTGTGGTATGTAGGATTGTTTTAAGCAATAGGAAATTAGGTAATATCGCAGAACAAAGATGAAATGGAGAAGATCTCCAGAAAAAGGAACGGGAAAAAAAAAATTCTCCTTTCTTTTAGAGCCAGGCAGAAGAGCAGAGAGAGACAATGACTATTCTGTCCAGAGTAAGGGTGCAACAAAATAAACCAAGCTTCCTTTGAATTAAGTGGTTTGTCTGTCTCTGTTACTCAGGGTGTCAGCTCTTCTAGAAAGGAAAGCAGCCCTGGCAGAGCTCTGTACTTTCACAGCTGTATTGCTTCTGGACATGTCACCACTAAATAAACTAGTTTTTTATGGTACACCCTCCTTGTGAAAAGCAGGCATTTTCTAGATCTGCTGTAAAAGGTCACTTGTGAGATTCAAGGTCATCCTCTTAAGCATGATTCAAGTATGTGAACCACAAAGGCAGCCATTCTCTTGTTCAATGTAATCAGAAAGCCAGTTTTGTCTTGGAGCCAACTTCATGGATAGTCATGCACTAAGCCAACTCTCCGCTATCTCAAATAACACTCAGCAGTGAGAACGGGGGTCCTTTTTCTCTGGTCTGGGTTCAAGGAATGCAAAATTTACTTCCCCCCCCCCCCCCCCGCTTTTTTTTTTTCTTTTTATATCTGTGTCTGGTCTGTCTTGCAAATTGTTGTCACCTCAAGTTTCAAAACTGTCAGAAATGCTTATCTCTCTAGATGGGCTGGAAAAGCGGTTTAATAAAGTAAAATTAAATTACTATGTTAGCTTAGGTATTAGTGACAATATAGGAAAATGATAGTAACAAAGATGGCTGAGGACATTCTACAGCTCCCCTGAGGACATTCTACAGCTCCCCAATGCCTAACACTGGCAACCATTCAAAAGAGCTTTTTTGATGTTTGCCTTGCTTCATGAAGTCTTCAGGAGACCTCAGGTTTGCTTACATCAGGATGCTGTTTATGATGCATTTCTTTTCAAAGCTGAGGGCACCTGTTACTAAATTCACTCATTTGAATTATATGATATGCAATTCCACTAAAGTTCCTGGAAGGAGCTTTTATGAAAGTGGTTCCACATGCCTCAGGACAGGGCTGCAGAATCTAGAATCAAATGCAACCCTCTGCAAAAACTCTTTATAATGTAGTGTAGGTTATGATTTGCCAGTAGGCTTCAAATGTCTGTGTTGTACAAATATATTTCACCAGAAGAGCAATATATCTTTGGGAGGCAATAAAGAAAAAGAAGGAGACCAATGCAGATGAACTGACTCTGGGAGCATTTTGACAGAAAGGCCCTCAAACTGGCAATATTAATGATGAATCTTGGTATTACATTTCCAGACTGCTGCTGGTGGCTGCCTTCCCAAAACAAAAGGAGTGTAGAAGCTTTTTTTTTTTCGCTTTTTTTTTTCTTTTTTTTTTTTTTTAGTGTTTCTTTAATGTGTCTAATGTGTTGTCCATTTGGTGAAGTAAGCTAAGTGCTGCTGTCTCCTTTCAGGATGTCCTTGGAAATGAGATCTCATCTCATTGTTTTTTCCTGCTGAAGTAGGAAAACATTGAAAACAGCACATCTTTGCTTCCTGTACTTTTTTTGGAGATGATCCACGAAAGGCAGAGCCAGTATGTAAGTGGATTGCCAGAGGCAAACCAGCTAGGTCATTCTAAAGAGCTGCACTTTCCCTTAAGGTATCTGAAATGGTAGTGAAATCACCTAGCAGTTCCCTTCCTAAATTCAACATGTTCATTCTCCTGAGCTTTTTGGAGCCTTTCTCTGTTATAGACTATAAGCCTGGTCTTCCTCTATCCATTCCTCCATCTGATAGTTATTGAAGCCTAGTTCTGTGTTGGATTCTATAATGGTTCTATATTTATGTAAAATAAAGTTATTGAGTAGGATGCAGTTATACTGCTTGTTCAGAGCATTGTCGGTTTCTTTAAAAAAACCTGAGAGGTTTTGCTTAACTAAGGGTTTGTTTGTCTGCTTTCTTCTCATATATTGCTGTATGCTTTCTGAAATCTTGGAAACCTGTCTCTTTGTTGGCTTGTTGTTCCTCAGCTAGTGAATACCATTTGAAATTATTTAATATTTTAATTATTTCAACTAATACACTTTAGGTTTGCCTTCTCCAAACTTAGCATCTGATCCTGCATATCCTGACCATATTCTGTTTTTTTCCAAAGAGTTGATGTTAATTGTGCCAATCCAGAATCAAGCCTAAGAAACGCATGAATTAAAACAAGCCCCTCATTTTTTTTTTTTTCTAGATTCTCATGTGCTGTTTACTGGCAGTGATTTCTATGTACTTTCAGCATTTAAATATTGCATCTTTGGAATTCTCCATATTAAGACCATGTTTTTTTTCACTGCCTTCACTGATCTTGTTCACCAGCTGCCTGTGCATAGTGATGCATTAAAGATCCGGATGCAGTCCATGTAAGTCACATCCACTCCCCTGTAATTCTAAGGTTGCTCTATTATGCCTTCTAAGCCATGCTTTACATTATTACAGGATGGAGTCTTACAGATCCTCAGCTGATAAATGTCTTCACTTTTCTGGTAACACATCTCTTCAACTCGTTAGCAACTCAGAAAGCTTCTTAGAGAAATGTTAGCCATATGAACTTATAATTAATGTTTTACACTCTGTGACTCAGTGTGGTAGCTTAGGCTGTAACTCACACAGTTTATTCACTCACTTCCTCCTCTTTCTTCCCCCCCAATTTGGAGGGGGGGAGGGGATGGGGAGAAGAATGAAAAGAATGTAGCTCCCATGGTTTGAGATAAGAACAGTCCCATAACAACAGCATAACACAAACCACTGCTGCTACCACTAATAATAATAATGACCAGGGAAATACAAGGGAAGAGAATACAACTTCTCACCACTCGACGACCAAGCTGTGAACTAACTATTCTGGGCTCCTGCCCCCAATTTTTTTTAAATCCTGAGCATGATGTGCTGGGGTATGGAATACCTCTTTGGTCAATTTGGATCAGGTGCCCTGTTTGTGCTTCCTTCTGGCTTCCCCTCCTCCCTGGCAGAGCATGAAGCTCAGAAAGTCCTTGGTTGACCCAAACATTCTAAACAGTAACTGAAAACATTGGTGTTATCAGCACTGTTCCCAGGCCAAAAGTCAAAAACACAGTGCTACACCAGCTACTAAGAAGGTGAAAAACGACTGCTACTGCTGAACCCAGGACACTCAGTTTTGAAAGTTGTAATAGTCACAATACCCAGCTGAGTCTTTCCCCTTTGCTGACATTTAGTTCAAAGGGAAGGGGCTTGAGTGCTTAATACAGGTCCCAAGGAATGGTGGCATTTCCAGGGGCCATGTTAATTCCCATCAGGAAAAGGTATGACTCAAGTCCCATGTTGCATTTTGTGTCCCCCACTATAAGAAAGACATTGAGGTGCTGGAGTGTGTTCAAAGAAGGTCAATGAAATTGGTGAAGGGTCAAGAAAATAAGTCTTATGAGGAGCAGCTGAGGGAACTGGGGTTGTTTAGCCAGGAGAAAAGGAGGCTCCAGGGGACCTTATCACTGTCTACAACTACCTGAAAGAATGATGGAGAGAGGTGGGGATCAGTCTCTTCTCCCTAATAACAAGTGGTAAGGCAAGAGGAAATGGCCTCCTATTGTGCCAGGGGACGTTTAGACTGGGTATTAGAAAAACTTTCTTCACCAAAAGGGCTCTCAAGAGCTGCAACAGGCTGCCTGGGGAAGTAGTTGAGTCACTACCCCTGGAAACATCTAAAAGACATAAAGTTATGACACTTAGGGGCATGACTCATCGGTAGACTTGGCAGTGTTAGGTTAGTGGTTAGAATCATTCTTAAAGGTCTTTTACAGTGTAAACAGTTCTAGGATTCTATGACAATAACCTCGACATAACTTTGTTTCTGTTTGTAGATTGTCTGCAATATATCAGCTCCAAGCTTTGCCCTGATAATCTTTTTTTTTTTTTTTTCAAGTTTGAATATGTGCAACATTGATGGATATATTGATCGTGCTGATTCCTTTTATGATTAAGGGAAAGCAATAGGCATTTCCAGACCATGATTAATCTAATCTTTTTTTAAAATATAATTAAACTGTGACAAGTTGCAACTGAGAAATTCCTATTTCTCTCCACTTTCCATAAAGGAAATTTAGACCTCCTGCTTCAGATACGGATGCTGACCCTGAAGACTTTACAGTTTAGGTGACATGCATCTCATCTGTGACATGGCTCTCACCATCTGCGTCTATATTGCTCATTGCTTTTTGGCAGTAGATAAAACAATAGACAAAGCCTACATTAGATGCTGCATTTGGTGGTCTGAATGTAGTTTGGAAATGTTAGCTAGGATTTGCAAGTATATATATATGCAAATATATAAGGCACAATAAAACCACAGTGATGGGTATATTACAATAAAAAAAGAATTTTACCAGATTAGGTGTCTTCAATTCTATATTCTGCTCAGTTTTATTAATATATCTGGACTAGATTTTTGTTTTATTTCTCCCCCCAGGTAGCATGCTCCCATAATCCCCAAATGGCAAGACAGGGGGATTCTGGCATGGCTGGACAAACATTTTTGTATATCTGGAAGAAGGAAATGTCTGGGTTCATCACTGATGGCACAATACTAGAAAGCTATTTATGTTCTTTAATATGAGGATGTATTTTCCCATGCTCCATGAAAAATGAGATGATGCTTTGTGCATTTTGTATCAGCCTAGCAACAAAGTGAAGAAGCAGAAGAAATTGGGTCTGGCAGCCTTGCAGGCAGGCATGGAGGCACAGCAACTTTCTGAGACAGCAAAAGAAAATTGAGAGAGAGAGGCTGATATGATGAAATTGGTATCAAGGGGGTTTCAACTGACAGAAAAAGTAGTGATACGATCTTCAAACAAAATAATGTCTTGCATATAATTCTGCAGGCCTATAGCCCAAAATCTCAAGTTTTTCAATAATGACCTGCTTGATGCAATAGAAAACACATTTATTGAAACTATAGAGTGTAACCTGGAAGGGACTTGCAAAGACACTAGAAAAGAAGGTAAGAATTCAAATTCCATATACCTTGGCAACATGGTTGGGAAAAATTTGGGATGACATAATATAGTGACAAAAAGCATGAGACACCAGAGTGAGGAAAAATCAAGTGCATAAGCAAATGGGGAATAGGTAGCAATTGTTCAGACAGTTGAAAAGTTACAACAGTTGAAGAAATCATGTTGTATTAATGATGTTGTGGGAAAAGCAAACATATACTCAGCAGTATCACCTGTAAGACATAGAAAGTTTTACTGACAAAAGATTACTGACAAGGCTTTAGATTAAATACTATGTATAGCTTTCTACACTGCGTCTAAGAAAAGATGTGAAGCAATTAAAGAGAGTTCAGGGAAGACTGTGTGAATGACCATTGCTCATGTAAACATATGCTGTGACAAAATATTGGAATTAAAAAAAGATGGTTAAGGCACTTGGAATAAGGAAATGATGCCTGAGTGGAGAAATGATCACAAATATACAAATGAATATGTGTAAAGCTCGTGTTTTCCATGGTTACAGAGCCAAGACAAGAAATAACAGACCAAGACACAGTTCCAGTCTAAAGAGCTAATTGTCAGTTGGTAATGACAATAATATGTGATATGAGAGCCCCTGTTAGACCACCCACTATTAATGGAGAATAAAGAGCTCCTTAGTTCACAACTAATTCAATGCCTAGATTATGTTTTAAACATTTTGTTGCCTTGGCTTAAGTTGGGCCTGAAATAATATTTATATTCTACCCCAACATCTAGAATGAAGGAGAGAGAAAAAGATAATAATAGGACAAATTACAATATGAAGAGGAAGTCTAAGTAATCTTAGACCAAGACAGAAAAATACTTTTTCAGCAGGCACATTTTTTATTTGCATATTTGTTTAAAAGAAAATTTCTCTCAGCTGCCAGTTTGAAGGTTTAAAAAAACCCAAGCAGTTCTCAAACTGGGTAATATCACAGGAATTAATTAATTCCACTTAGTTAATTAATTTTTTGATGGACTTCAACATTTCAAGGCAGGGTGGCATATTAGATTAGATTCCCTGGGTATGTTTTAAGTAATAGTAATGACAATAACACAAATCTTTTGTTTCTTGTGTACTTGTAGACAGTATTTTAAAGCCTTAATTTAAAAGTGGGCATTTCTCTTTTGAGACTGTAGTTTACACTAGTTTGTTCTTCATTTTGGGCACAAAACTGGGAGGGTGAAATTGGGAACTATCACAAATTGTGTTCAAAATGAGAACCTGTCTCTGGGAGGTGAGGTAGATCATATTAGCATTTATTTTGAAGAATTTCTCCATGTCAGCAAGAGCTCTCGGGTTTGTATTTGCATTGAGAAGAAAACAGCGTGCAAATAGAAAGGTAGAAAAAATCCCTGGGAAAAATAGCCTGATTATCTTGGTCCTTGGTATTCAAATCCACATCAGAATATTTTCCATCTCTTTTTCATCTCCTGCGCTTTTATCTCTGACTCATTCTGTACTGTATAACATGTGACACAGTTTTATTATTAACATTATCAGCAATATTAATATTTGCCCCTTCTCTTTTCTTTGTACTTGAACTGAAAGTCACAACTTTTATAATGGTGAGACCCAAATATAAGGAGCCGGAAGCTAAACTAGAATAAGAATAGCAGCTGGAATTGTCTACATGGGAAAGGAAAGGAAGAGGTCAGGATCATATCTTGGGATACCTAGCATTTGTACTGTCTTCTTCCTCTCCTCTCATACTCCACTGAGAGGAGCTTTACAATCACAGAGACAGGAAGGAGAATTTGGCAGCTACTGCTTGGCTCCTGATTTCCAGGGAGAGCAAGAGGAAGGAGACAGCATAGCCAGCTAGACAGAAAGCTAAAAGTGTCCTTACCATTTTGTCATGACAGTTTCTTCCCTGTGCAACTCTGGAAACCCAGTCCAGAATATCAGGGCCAAGATACCAGGGTGCGTGGATGAGCAGTCATCCCATCTTCCTGGGATGCATTGGGCTTCCTGCACAACCAGATCCCTGCCTGCACAGGACACCAGCCTGTTACCAATGGAGCCCCTGCACAGCCTGCTGCTGGAAGACACCCTGAGGGGCTATCACAGTATCTTTGTTTTTTTGTTTGCTCTTTTGATATTTTCCTGCAGAAAGAGATAATAGTTTGCAGAATTTAGAGCCGTGCTTTCTCTCTGAACAAAATGTCTCTTTTTCCTTTTCTTCATTCATAGCTCTGGCCTTGTTTCATTATCTCTCTCCATTGCCTATCATACCTGTTTTTTTTCATTGGGTTCCTCTTCTTTCTGTTCTTTTCTTACACTCAATAAAAAAGTGAGAACTCTTTTAATTCCCTCAAGCTTCCTTATTTATTGTTTAAAGTCTCCCAGCCCCTCCCAGGACCTGAAGTTTTCTTTACAGGGGAAAAAAAAAGGTCTAGCATCCTTCCCCTATCTCTGAGCTAAGGCATCCTGAGAGAGACAGGCTTAGATAAACATATATTCATCTCCAGCACTCCCAGATGCACCTCAGACAGTATCCTTTATGGAAGCAAGATAAGAAAATTCTGTGCAAGAGATTAATATCTGTAAGTAGCATTAAGAACAAGAGCTCTGGTCACTAGCAGGGGAAAAGAGAGTGCTTAAGCCCTATGCTTCTGTTGAAAGACTGTCATCTCTTGAATTAGAAGTGTGCTGAGAGAATTATGTGCCTCTGACACTGTATTGTAGCATAAAGCATACTTCCACAGCCAAAAGGCCATAAACAGAAAGATAAACTTACCTCTGTATTACGTGGGATATTTTTGGGTAGCCTGCAAAGCACATCTTGTGCTACAGTTGGTGGGTGGCTCACCACAAAGGCTTCTGAGGGGAGTTTGATTTTGGTTTCCATGGGGCAGAGTGAGTCCTGCATGAACACAGTGGAGGAAGAAGATGCCATACATTGCACATCCCCAATCCCTGGTCTCAAGGAATTGTGTTACAGGAAGAAAAATGCATTCCAGCAAAGGCCTGATCCTGGTACCCTCTCTTTTGCTGTTTCCCTTGCTTAACAGCATTTTCTGTCACAAATAAGCAAGGCCGTAGTACTGTGCTCTTACCATCCCTGATTGGGAAGAAGTGATATCACTAATTCTGGTGGCTGATGCTCATTCTGCTTCAGCCAGAGGGTCTAAAATCCATAATTTGTGATGGAAGGTCGTGGTTGTGGCTAAAATGAGCCTGCAAAGGTGCAGGAAAAGGAAGTCCAGGGAAGAATGTGAGTACAAATGTCCCAGTGGGGGACTAAAAGCAAGGTCCTGGAGTCCAAATACCATTCAGCTGCTCTCCGTTTTCTTTTGTTTCTTCCGGGAAGTAAAAAAAAATAAAGGGAATAAAAGTGACCCCTGTAAAAGAATTCCCAGAAAATCACTAGGGCCTCTGGGGGGGGGGGTGAGGAGAATGGGTTTTTTTGAGAGCAGAGAGAAGTATGTAACACCAGGGCTTTGGTATGAATTTAACAGTGAAGTTTCAGCCTTGAATTCCCTTTTCAGAAGGCTCAGGCAGTTTACTTTCATCTAAGGCAGCATCTCCTCTCATGTTACCACTGTCAGAGGTCAAATCCTCAGCAGTTAAAAAAAAAAAAAAGTGTTATTTTGATGCTATTTATATTTCTAGGCAGGACTGTAAGGCGGGATGGCCTAGCCCACTGAAAAGTCAGTGAAGCACGGTCTTTCATACCTAGGAGATGAGTTGGGTCAGGTAGGAATCAAGCATTGTTAGTGCCTGGCAGCTGATGTCCTGTTTGTGCATTGACTTCTTTGCTATGACTACTTTCTGGTATGAATTAATGTTGTCAGTTTCAGCCAGCAGAAGGAACAAATAAGGTCAAGTAGGATGAGTTTTGTTGCATGTCTGACACTTACCTGAGGAGCAGGCCCCTGGTCCCAGTATATTTGTGTGCTGTTTCCCTAGTTCAAAAAAAGACAACACAGGTCACAATAAATACACACTATCAGCAAGCATCTTATCCTCTCTTTTGCTAGGCTAAATAAGCACAGATCATTTAGCCTCTCTTTGCATGTTGAGAGCTGTGGGCCACTCTTCTGGTAACCATGAGTGGCCTGGTTTTAGCTACCACTTCATAAAATATGGGAATGACTTTTGATAGGTGATTGATGGCAAAATGCTTAGATTTTGAAGGTAAAACTCAGCCATGGAAGGCACTGTAAAAAATTAACAGATAATTTTACCCTTTGGGGTCAACAGGAGTAGAAGATAGGATGATAGAGTTGGGGATGTTCCGGCTGGAGAAGAGAAAACTGCATGGAGACCTCCTAGCAGCCTTCCAGTATCTGAAGGGGGGACTATAGGGATGCTGGAGAGGGACTCTTCATGAGGGACTGTAGTGAGAGGACAAGAGGTAATGGGTTCAAACTTAAACAGGGAAAGTTTAGATTGGACCTGAGGAAGAAATTCATTACTGTAAGGGTGGTGAGGCACTGGAATGGGTTGCCCAGGGATGTTGTGAATGCTCCATCACTGGCAATGTTCAAGGCCGGGTTGGACATAGCCTTGGGTGGCATGGTTTAATGTGAGGTGCCCCTGCCCATAGCAGGGGGGTTGGAACTAGATGATCGTGAGGTCCTTTTCAACCCTAACTATTCTATGATTCTATGATTAACTGAGGGTAACCTGTGATGTTTATAAATAATAAGTTTAAAAATACTATAAACTTATTTTGGTTTTCATTTTCATAAGCATGTTTCTTTTGTAAGGCCCATAAAATAAAACATAGAACTTAAGTAACTAATGCAAAAAGTTGAAATTAAATAGAATGTATCTCCATATTGCATAAATGCATGCTATACTCTAAAGTTACTATTTGTACAGTTTATTGATACCTGATAGGTATAAACTGTATGCAGGAAGGTAGAGAATAAGTGGACTGGATAGGACAGCTATCCAGTAGCGTGAATGCTGAAGTTGTGAAGTTTGAATCATTGAGATTGTGGTTTCAGTTACTCCTGTACAAATAGTCACAATACAGTGCAGTGGATGGTGGAATCTAAAATTTCAGTGGTGTGCTTGCATGTGAACTTCTAAAAGTAATTTTCTAAGTGAGAGTAAGGTTGTTATGTAGGAGGTTTTGGAGGGTGGAATTTTGGAGGTCATGGGAGGTGATTCTGCCGTCTGCTTTGCTCTGGTGAGACCCCACCTGGAGTACTGTGTGAAGTCCACAGTACAGGAAAGACTTGGACCTTTTAGAGAGGGTGCAGAGGAGGGCTACAAAAATGACCAGAGGGATGGAACACCTCTCCTATAGAGACAGGATGAGGGTGCTGGGTTTATTCAGTCTGGAGAAGGCTCCAGGGAAACCTTATTGTGGCCTTTCAGTACTTAAAATGGGCCTATAAGAAAGATGGGGAGAAATTTTTAAGCAGGGCCTGTTGCAGTAGGATGAGGGATGATGGTTTTAAACTAAAAGAGAGGAGATTCAGGATGGATGTGTGGAAAAAAGTTGTCACAATGAGGGTGGTAAAATATTGGAACAGCTTGCCCAGAGAGGTGGTGGATGCCCCATCCCAGGCTGGATATGGCTCTGGGCAATCTGATCTAGTTGAAAATGTCCTTGCTCATTGCAGTGGAGTTGGAGTAGATGACCTTTGAAGGTCCCTTCCAATACAGAAAATTCTATGATTCTATGATTCTACGGATTGACTTTATACTGAGCCATTCTGCAAATTCTCTAAGCAAACAAAGATGCTGAAGCATTTACATTGCATGTGTTTTGTTCTGTAACATATTCAGGGCTTTCAGATTCAAGAAGGAGAACCTAATGTTTCTCCTTTAAACTGTGAAGGTCCTCTTCTTTACAATTCATTTTGTTATGTTATTTAAAGGCAATTTACTTCAACAGCTCACTTGTGAAAATATTTATTCAGAACAGAGCCATAATACAAAGCACTGAGGACAAGGCAACTGAAATGATCCTCCCACTCTTTCCCTATTAGTAAGTATATTGGTTTCTGATCCACATAACAAGTTAGGATACCTTGTGGAAAGTATTAGCACTCTGGCTTTTGTGGTGAAAAGCTGATTTTTTAAAGAGACTTTTATTAAATTTCCTTGAATTTTTCTGTTTTAAAAGCATAATGAATCAGACTACTCCACAATGATATTGTGTGTATTTTTTAAAACAAGGTTGAATCTTAGATTCCTGTGTGAATGCATGAGTCATGTTCTTTTTTGACTCTGTTAACGAATGTACTCCTTTCTTCATTATTTTCTGCTTTTCCAAAATAAATGCCAAGTCATCCTATGAACTCATTACTTCACCATTTGTTTGTTCATTTAGAGATGAGAGAAGTGGAGGAAGGGGAAACAATCTTCTTGCTAACATCCGTGCTTAATTTATTTTTCTATAATGTAGATCAAACATAAAAAGAACAATTTGTTTAAAGTTAATATAAAAAATGTCAAAAGTCTTTAAAAACATATTTTAAAACCTTTTTATTTCCGTTGGAAACTGCAAAACCAGAAAATGTCCCACAGTGTGCCGCAGTCCAGAGCAGTGGTTGCATCCATGAACAAAACCAAAGAAAACCCTTCATCCACAGCAAAACAGACTGCAGAAAAATCCCTATCCACAGAGTTATGTTAGTCTTTCTTTTGGCACTGTGGATACCCTGAGAGAAATTATTCAATTAGTTTATATTTGAGGAAGCAAGAAAAAGGGCAAGAGAGAGTAAAACAAGCAAATAATCTGCATGAGCAAACAAAAAAGTATCCTAATGGGAGAACAAATGTTATTCAACTGACCAAGTTCGGTTTCTATGTGAGGTGGCAGATCTGGGCTCCTGCTGACTTCACAACTCAAATGTCACCGTGTGTCATGGGAAGCAGCAGCAATACCTCTTTGGTGGTGACAAAGAACTATCCCAAAGACACATACTCAGCCAATTGGCAATACGGACTTTTGACTCTTTAGTGCTGCCATCAGGCAAAGTCAAGCAAAACAACAACAGCAAATAATCTACAATTTTGACACATAGGATTCCTTTCAAGGCCTTTGTTGTGGTTTAAGTTGTAAATCACACAGCCTACTCTCTCCCTCCCTCTTTCTTCCCTCCTCCCCACTTCGAGGCGGGGGGGAATGGGGAGAAGAATCTAAAGAATATAACTCCCATGGGCTGCAATAAGAACAGTCCAGTTACTAAGGTATAACACAAAGCACTACTGCTGCCACCAATAGTAAAAATGATAAGGGAAATACAAGGGAAGAGGATACAACTGCTCACCACCCAATGACTGAGCTGTGAACTGAACTCTTCCGGGTTCCTGCCCCCAATTTTTTCATTCTGGGCATGATGTACTGTGGTACGAAATACCTCTTTGGTCAGTTTGGGTCAGGTGCCCTGTTTCTGCTTTCTCCCGGCTTCCCCTCCTCCCTGGCAGAGCATAAGGCTGAGAAAGTCCTTGGTCAGACCAAAACATTCTAAGCTGTAATTATAAACATCGGTGTTATCAGTGCTGTTCCCAGGCTGAAAGTCGAAAACACAGCACTGCACCAGATACCATGAAGGAGAAAAATGACTGCTGCTGCTGAACCCATGACAGTGTTACATCACCTTCTACCTTCTCATTTTGAACAGTCTTTTAATGAAGATCTGATTCACGTTCATGTTACTGCTGCTTCTGATCAGAGTCCTCTTCTAACACAAAAAACTGCTAGCAGCAGAGAAATAGTTAAGAGATGAGGGAGTTTTGGAAATATGAAGGGTTTTGAATCCTGCTTTCAGGAATAGCCTGCACTTACAGATATGTAGGCAGATAGATATGCTTGTTCCTAGTGATAACATTTTTCTGACTAGCTCTCCCTTGTGCTTGTAGAAGAGGGAAAAAACAAGACATAGGGAGCCACCATCTCCTGAAAAAAGAATCACTTCAGGGCTAATTAAGCTCACAAATTAAGAAAAGATATTCAGACAGAGGCCTATTCAGAGCACTGTTCCAATGCCTGACAAGGTCCAAGGAGGAACAAGATTGCTATAAGTCAGAAAAAGGAGTAAAAAATAATAATCACCTAAAAACCCCGACTCCAAGACCCATTTTCATAGACTCCCAGTGGAAATATTCTGATAGATTTTGATGGAACTGGATTGTTAATATTTATGAAGCGAGGTAAGACCTCCAGATGGAAGCTGCTCTATAAGTGCAAAGCTCTGCTATTAATATTTATTAATCTGAAAGTGTGTATTTAGTTTTTAGGCAATTTTTGCTCCATCCTTTTCCCAAGGAAACTAACATTAAATCTGTGGGATCTGTGAATTCTCAGCTTCCCACTGCTGCCTATGATGCAAATTACGCTTCAAAGAAAAATGAAAAGAAATATAGAAGAAAGTTCAGAAAGTCCACAGTGTGAAGGCTTGAGAGCTGTTTGCTGAGGCCGTTCCTGGCAAGTGCTGAACTTCTGGACTCCGCATTAAGCAACATAAACAAAGTTTTCAGACTTGATACTGTGGTCTCTATGAAGTATGAAATCACAGGGAGAATATGGTGCCCACAGAAGATTCCTCCTGAGGTCATGGATATTTTGGTTATGTTTATATTTAGGGGTATTACTAGATGGTGCCTCAGGATGTCAAGGATGCACACCACCTTCTTTCCCAGAGCCATGTGGTAATGCTTCAGTGGTGCTAGGACTCAAGGTAATGTGAGAGGGCAGTTATGTGGGCACCATGACTATATCTACACTGCAGCTTGGGTAGTTCTAGTCTTCTGATCATCTAGACTAGCTCACTCAGGTTCCCTTGTGCCCAGGTTCAGATGCCCTACAAGAAGAGTCTAGAGAATGAATCACATCGGATTTGTCATTGTGTGCAGCTGGGAGACGGTTAGGCTGCGCATCAGCAGCCAAGACTGCACAACTGTCACAACAGGGTGTAGAGTGGCTCAGCTGAAAAACTGTTAAAAGCCTTTCTGCGTTGAGAAAAAGGAATGAACAAAACAAAAAATTCCTGCAGTGTTTGCAGGCAAGTATATGTTTCCTCTTCATTCAGCAGGCCTAAACCTAATGATTAGAAGGTCAAACTTGCAAACAGGTAGTCTGAGTATAACAATGTGGCTTTTGAAATATTTCCTCTCCTTTCCTTCATGTTAGACACCATGAGCTTCATTGTGTGTGTTCCTTATGTGCTGAGGGTAAATGCCCTTGCATATACACACACAGGAATACAGTTATCATAGTGATGTCTCTCTGAGGTGTGTTACAACATGATGATTAAAAGGCAAAGCAGGTTCTCTTCAATCTACATCCAAGGTTTAACTTCAGGAGAGCTACCAGATCCTTCCAGCATGACACTGCCTGGAGATGTAATACATATATTCTTCATTCCATTATCCAGGTACTTAACAACTCAGACTCATGGAGAACTTCACAAAGTGGCTTTGCTTGTGAATTCTTCATTATATTTTTCATGACTCTATTTGCTGTGCAATGCGGTAGACATTATTTGACTGCTTCCAGTCTCCCCAGACTTATCTCATACCTACACTGTGTAGGTGCAAATTTCTGTTCAGACATAGGCTTAAACATGTCTTAGGGCCAGCCAGCACTGACCTAAGAATGTGAACACAAAAGTAAAACCTCTCTGTTTTCTTTTTCCGTGCAGGTATGATGCATTGCCTTGTACCTCACACAGAGCTGGATCAAGTATTACATAAGTCTGGCTTTTCAGCCTGTCACCCAAAGCATGATGTGTGCCTGGGTACTGATGTTGTGGATGTTGATTAATGTTGATGTTGTTGGATGGCAGGAATAAATCAGTTTGCAAACTGTGAAGACTCTTTCCAGTGCATTTTCCCTCTCTGATTTGCTCAGGGTGTTCAGTTCAGGAGGAAGGGTTCAGGTCCTTCCATCATTTAACTGAAGTATACTGGAAGCTCCTTCTGCATCTGAAGGAAGGTGAGGATTGTTGACACTGCTGCCTAAACACCGAGACCTGTAAGTGATCTTTTGCTCTGTCTTTGTGGCAAAAAAGACACTGCCATGCATGCTATCTAATTCTACTTGCAAAGTTCTTGAAAGTTTCAGGGATTTATGCATGTGCTACACAATATCATAAGAAAGCTTGTTGCTAGCTTTTACTGAAGTTATAAAAGTGCATATTAATCTACCCACTCCAGAAGACAAATATTGATATCTTTAACATTCTGAAAGGAAACCCTTTCTCAGGCACAGAGCCATACGCACAGGGAGAGGTGCTCTTTCCTCATCCCATTTATTTTATCCAGAAGCAGTAAATAGCTTGGCTGAAAAGAAGCTGGTTTGAAGCATTGTTTCTTTTATAATAGTGGATCTTTAACATCTGCTAATCCAGGTCACTCCCACTGAGCAACGCCCTGTTCTGTTTAGAATTAAAAAGAGTGCCTGTGTTCTCAGTAAATATGCAAGGGCTGCATCTGAAAAAGTCACAGGCCTGTAGAAAGGGCCATTGTTTAGTGTGACCTCTGCTACAGCACAGATTGTTGAAATGCTTGGAATTAAGTTCTGTTTAGATGAATAACATCCCTTGATTTTAGAAAGGCAAGTTATTGCAAATCTGCTCTAGTCATTGGTGGGGTGTTGCAAGCATCAGTCACTCTCAGGAAGACCTCCACTTTACAAAGTAAAGCATATTGTGTTTCTGTGACTCTATTACCTTCACTATTACTAAAATACACATCAAAGTATCCTGGACTGGTATCAGTGTCTATGTGACCATTATTTTTTAATTCAATCTTTGGACTGGCTGCTCTTCTGAAGGGCTAGAGCATTGCAATAGATGTGTGTTGGAACAGTTATGGAAATGGTCATATTTTGAGGTAGTTCTTCAAAGCCTTGATCAGATCACATAATTGATGCCATTTTGCTCTTTTCTTAACCTTTCTTTCTAATCTTACGCTTAATGGCTCTTCATTTTCTCCAACACTCTTGCTAAAGAGTGCTGCAGATGCAAAAAGTTTGTGCGAATACAAGACTGAACAAGAGTTTAGAAAAAATAACCTGCGGGGAAGTAGATATTCAATATAGACCCAGAGAACACTGAGCTAAAATAATTGGAAGTTTAGGGGAGTAGTAGGGAGCAAGTACCATGTATCCTTGCCTTGCTGGTATTTTCTCTTTGGAGCTTACTTGAGTTCAGTGCTGCATTCTGGCTAGAGACATGCTGGCATTGAATTTTACTGAATCACTAAGACTCTTCTTATTTCTTTTCTTATGGTGAATGCTCATCCTCGGGGTGAAGAATCTCAATAGGTTTTTTGTTTATTGGTGGAGTTTTTGTGGTGTTTGTTTCTTGAAGGATATGCTACTTTCTTGATTCATTAGGGTGTGTTTTCTTCTGGTCTCTATTGCTCTATCCAATACCAGAAAAATTAATATTCCAATACCAGAAAAAGTCTACAAGGTTTCATGTCATCACATCTTGTTATTAGGTTGGATTTGCGCTCTTATTTGCTACTCGGGTCTTTGTGTATATGTTTTTGGTTCTGCTAAAACATTTGATTGTGCAAATTATCACTTTCCAATGAAGAAAATCATGGCTCTAGCCCTTTATATACCTCGTGCTAACAATGAATGAGTGTTGGCAGGGGTGTTAGGGTCTGGACTGTTTGGCCTAATATGTTAAACTCTCTGCATACATCTGTGGTTTCAGCAACTGCCAAATATGACTTTTTAGTAAACTTATGTGAAAATAATTAAGCAAATGGGAGTGGGAAGACATTGATACAACAACATTCCGTGAATTACCTGGCTGAAATCAGTAACCAAAAGACAAGACACAATTACAACAGAATTTAGATTTTTACCTAGTTTCAGTGCAATGGCTCTGTCCCAAGACAATTCTAGCTCCTTATATGATGACTTCAGTAAAAGTCACTTGGCAGTTGAATGCTTTTAATTCACCAGGATCATGTTAGACCCTTAAAAGATTGTGTCCCTCTGATAAAAGTTTCATTCACTGTGATTATTGTACTAAACAGCTATTAAAATGTCATTCATGCAGATTATTTCATTTTCATTTCCAACAGGACTGTAATACAAGCTGGCTTTTCAGCTTGCATTCTTGTAAGATTTGTTACCATTACCTTCAATGCTGTCTCAGCAAACAAAGTTACTAGAAAGATGGTGCAATGAGGGATGGGTAGTTAAAAGATGCATAGATGCAAGAACTGATAGAAAAAGGCTGCCTAGCTCATTGGGTAGCTGGTGCACAAATAAAAATGTATGTGATTATGTGCAGAGTATTGGTAGGCCACATATCTTTATCAGTATACAGCAAAGATGATTATCACAAACAAAAAAGCACTGAGAATAGGTCATGTGAAGCTGGAGACTCTGATAGGAAATGAAGAACTTGGATGTGAGTTGAGAAAACAAAGAGCACTGCCAGTCCTATTACTTTGGAGACACAGCCAAGTATAAATACAGAACACTGGGAGGATTGCAGGCTTGACTTGAAGCTTGACTTTATGCTATTTTTTCTTTTAATAAACACATGAAATATAAGCAAATACAGAAATGTTTAAATATACTGCGTTACAAATATATTTCATGGCATCATCAGATCAAAAGTAAAACAGCACAGAAATAAGGAAAAGTAGACTGGCAGTGATAGCTCCTCTGAATCCATTTACTATGGTAAATGACTAAACATATTTTAAAGCACCTTCTGAATTTTTTTTTTTTTGCAAAGCACCTGTTTCAGAACCAAATGAAGAAAGGGAAATTATGAGCATATAATCTGTATCATTCTAGCAACAAGAAACTCCAAACCAATGGGAAACTTTGTACTGTGTGCCTTCTCAAAAAGGCGGTGAAAAATAGCCCTAGGCTCAAGATACATATGTCATAAATGGCTGCAGATATGGAAAATATGAATTGCTGTTATCCCATTTTTACACAGGTAGTAACAATAGCACAAAGCAACTATGTAATTTGCTGGGTCACTGAAGAAAACTTGGCAAAGTCAGGAGGGAAATCCAAACTGCTAAGATCTTCCCACTTTGGCATCCCTCCACTTCATGAAGATCTTGATCATGCAAACAAGGTCAGGATTGAATTTATAATTTTCAGAGCATAGTATGCGAGTAAACCCTGTGTTATATCAATTAAAAATGTCTTCTAGCAACAGCTGTCCTATGCCACTGTGCGTCTAGGGTAAGTTTTTCTATATTTTCTTTGAAAACCATTCTTCCCTCCAGTTGTAAGGTGTAGATAATGACTCCTTTTCTGGAAACATGGGCTTATGGCTCAAGCTCTGTCACAAGAAATTGCTAAGACAATTAGCCAGAAAGTTTTAATCAACAGATATTTGCCTCTGTACAAACATGGCCGCTTCCAGGCTGAACAACCTACAGTAATGATTGATCCAGTTGATTAACTACAGAAGTACTTAGACTAGAAATTCTGGTCAACACGAAATTCTTCACTGCTCAATACCACAGTTTATTACACATCACAGCTCTTCAACTATATTTCTTACTCAAAAGACTGTTTGCCAAAGACCAGTAGTTATGAGCAGGTTTTGTTTGCATGATCTTTAATAACACGGTTTGCCTGAGAAAATAGGATAGAACTATGAAAATCATGGCTTTATAACACTGACACGTGCTTGTTATTTTTATGAGGACAGGGGTTTCCTTTGTCAGCTCTAGCAGCTAAGAAAAACTTCACCTAGTATTGCATATTTTCTGTCCTTACTGTGTGTTCCTGACTTCCTCCTTCACATCTTGCAGAACTTTGGTCTGCAAAATCCAGTCACTAAAAATTAGCTGTATTAACCATGTGATGATGGAAAGCAAACTTTGTGAGTCATCAGAAGTAAATCACTTGTTTATTTATAATGTGCAATTCTTGATGAGAAAAAGTATTTTTTCTAAAGAGGAATGGGAAAGCCAGGACTGCATGTCTTTTTAGCAGATCAGGAGTTTTCCATGAGAATCTGAACTTCATGTACATTGTGTCTTATGTTTTAATTGGTGCCGTGAGGAAGCTGGAACTTTACTGTGGCAATAAATTATGTGATTTAGAGATTAAATTTTCCTCCAAACAAGATTCAGATGTTGAAGTTTATCAGGGATGAATGTACTAGTTGAAGGTCAACTAAAGTTTTGCAAACCCATTTTTAGCTTGACACAACATTTTAAGTATGTCAGGTTTTGGGAGAGGTTTCACTCTGTTTTAGTTTGGTTTGCTTGCTTTGGTGGTTTCTTTTCTTGAAGAAATTCCTACCAATATGGGTACATTCCCACCTAATATTTCTATCTATCTGGATGAATTAATATTTCTGAAGGAAAACACATTATGCAAGATTTATTTCCTGAATGTTTTTGCATTTGGAGCTTGTTTTGTTTCTTCCTTCATCTGCAAAAGATGAACTAGCATGGGCTGAGAATGTGCTTTGAATAAAAGACAGCAAGTATCTACCATATCTCAAAGGAAGAAATGGGAAAGAATTCATCCTGGAAAATCCCTGTCCCTCTCCTGGTTGTGACTGATACCATGCTCAAAAAGTGACATACAGTTTTTAACAGATGTTTGCCAAGCACCTGCATTGAATTACTTGATTGATCTCTACAATGTCAATAAACAAGCAGTGTTTGGTACCAATAGTGCTGTAGTGACTGAGTAGTAGAGTAATTCTACTAGTTATTGCTTTCACTGGAATACAAGACCTGTAGTTAGCAAAGACATCTTCTGCCACTGAACTCAGATATGTTATTATAGACAGCAATGTCATATAATTCCCTTAAGAAATTAGAATCTGCCTTAAAACTGTTTACCTCCTGATACTCTTGGAAGCCAGCTCTATGATCTTACTAACCTAGTGAGTAGGAAATGTATGCTAATTTACAATGTTAATTTATTCAAGGCAAGCTTATGTCAATGTATTAATGAACCCAAATTATCACTTAATTTGAATAGCTCCTTAAGCCCTTATTTCTCCTTGGAGATTTATTTTCTCCCCAGGATATATTTATAGGAATAAGTTCCGTAACCTCTCAGAATGTCTCATGTTCCCTCAAAGAGGACAAACTCTTCTATGCATGTGACAAGACCTTCATGGCTCAAGTCAGCCTATCAGTGTTCTCTGTAGCTGATTGTCTGATATATTCCTTGAATGCAGGTGGCCAGAAGTACACAACTGAAGATAGGATGATAGAGTTGGTGTTGTTCAGCCTGGAGAAGAGAAGGCTGCATGGAGACCTCCTAGCAGCCTTCCAGTATCTGAAGGGGGGACTATAGGGATGCTGGGGAAGGACTCTTCATGAGGGACTGTAGTGGTAGGACAAGGGGTAATGGGTTCAAACATAAACAGGGAAAGTTTAGATTGGATCTGAGGAAGAAATTCTTACTGTAAGGGTGGTGAGGCACTGGAATGGGTTGCCCAGGGATGTTGTGAATGCTCCACCACTGGCAATGCTCAAGGCTGGGTTGGACATAGCCTTGGGTGGCATGGTTTAGTGGGAGGTGTCCCTGTCCGTGGCAGGGGGGTTGGAACTAGATGATCTTAAGGTCCTTTCCAACCCTAACTATTCTATGATTCTGTGGTTCTATGATTCCACATAAGTTCCCCATATCATGCTGTTAGTATTTCTCTGTACATAATAGAAAATGTTTCCCTTATTATTAGCCCAGACTGTGTCTAAGGTTTTGATGTAGTTCAAACTGTTTGTCACTCACTCAATGTCTGCCTCATTCTCTGTCATTTCCAGTTTCTGAGCTCATGGCTGATAGCCTGTTAGTAACCTCCAAGAATGTGACCTTGTGGTTTATTTCATCCCATTTCTGCTAGAGTTTTCAAGGTCATCCAGCTCTTCCTCCCTGGTATTCTGGTCATCCTCTATTAATGAAGCTTTTGAACTTGATTAGAGTACTCCCACTTTGTGTCATGATTCTTAATGAAAATAATCCTGAAACAATTCCACTACTAATGTTTCTAGAACAATAGTTCCCTTTTTAAGACAACCTGTTGTTGTATTGCCTTTGGCGAGCTACTTGCTCACATCAGTTAACTGAAAAATGTCTAATTTCTGCACAAGTAATGCTTTGTGACAGAAACATCTTCTAGGTGATAACAACAGATTACGAGGGCAAGCACTGAAGGGATTCTTTCTTTCAACATTTAAGGTTAAATTTGAAAAACATGACCCACTGTCAAAATGCAACAGAGAGGAATCTTGCAGAGTTAGTAGCCTGGACTTGATGGTGAAGCAAATAAATATTTCTACATTTTGTGGCTGCCTAAAAAAATTAAAAAGGATTTGCGATTGTAATCAAAATAAATGTCTGCAGCCTCTGTAATGCAAAAAAAAAAAAAAAAAATCAGTTGAAATCAATGTAACTATCAGACAAATAATGTTCTACTGAGGCTTGTTAGCTTGTCAAGCTAATCCATGCAAATAGTCTTTATGCATAACTGTCTTATTCAGATACTTGGATGTAATCCATCAAACAATTCTCATCCATTAAATATAATTATGTGCTTTGTTGGAATAACCAGATGTTTAGTGCTAAACTGAACAGATGTCTGTGCTTCATACCGGAAGGTTATAAACCTATTTATGCCAGCAATAAAACACAAGTATTAAAATGATGGAGGAAGTGAGTAGTTTTCACTTCATTTTGGCAAATTGCCAGTAATTCATTCTCTTTGGATCAGATTGAAAAAGGTGCCAAGTTTGCTGCAGGGTAAGTTTTGATGCAGGAGTTAGCAAAATTTGGCTGCCCTTTTTGTAATGAGTGGAATGATGACCACTTTGGGTGCTTTAAATAGGCTTAATTAATCTTGCAGTGAATTTGTTTTCAAAGATTTTGAGCTAAATTTTGTATAGGGATAAATAAAAGGCACAGTGTTAGAATGATTCCCTTTCACTCCAGGAATGTCTTTGGGGTGGGGAATGCAGCCTATATGTCTCAGTACAGTTCTTGAAATTTAAAACTTGATGTAAGCAATCCTTTTCCTTTGTTCAGTGCACCTTCTCCTCTTCCCTGAAATCTGAGAGCCAGATTCAGTGTTCAAGTATTAGTCCACTGAAATGCCTGAAACACGTTTGTTCTGAGGCAAAGTTAAGTGATAGCCTAGAATTTCTTGTCTTTCACCCTAATATATATGTCTTAGATTATTTGCCTGAACTTTATGTGTACTATTTTTTTCTGCAAGGAGAACTCTACTGGAAAAAAAAAAAAATGTTAGCAGAATTCTGCTGGAAAAATGGATAAGAGTAATTTTTAAGGTGGTAATTACAGCTGCAGGACTAATTTCCATGAGAGTGTACCTGCAATCTTATGCCTGGAGTCTAGTAAGCCATTGAAACGCCACATAAATACTTTTACAGAATCCACTTCATAGAAATTTCTCAGATACATATAATAAACTTTTATATATTTATAATTTCTATAATATAGAGAATTATCTTCCTTTCCTGTTTGTTGAATTCTTTTAATTTCTAAAAATTTTAGCAGTATGAAATAAACCTGAAACATATTTTTATTCAACTGAAAAAATTAACTAGGATAAGTAACTAATTAGCACATCTTTTTCTTTTTAAGCTGAAACAATTCAGGATAAATTGGGGTAGGAAGAAGACTTATAAATAAAGGATCTTAGAGCAGGAAGAAGTTCTAGTATCCCAAACAGGAAGAAGGCTTTCTTGGGCATCTTTTTCTGTGGAATCATAGAGTCATAGAATCATAGAATAGTTAGGGTTGGAAAAGCAAGAAGAGACCCTCAAGAGGTGCCAATACATTGAGGTAACATAAAAGAGCCAATAGCTCGTTTGACTTCTAGAAGAAAATCTCAGGGGGGTAAATTGTGCTAACATTTTGAACACAGAACAGACAATGTGAGGCAGAAAAGAAGATAACCTAATGTAAGGAGTCATGAAGAGCAGCGGAGGGAACAGATGTTCATTTTATACACTTCTGTCTGCCTGCTTGGGTTTTATATGTTTTTTCAAAGCAGGATTCCTCTGGGGTTTGTAAAGAGCGTAAAGAAGCTACAAGATGGAATTACTCAGGAGGGGACAAAGAAGGTAATACAATCAGGGGACTGCCCATGGCAAGGGGGTTGGAACTAGATCATCTTAAGGTCCTTTCCTACCCTAACTATTCTATGATTCTATGACATTGGTTGAAAGACAATCTTGTCAAAAGAATTAGACAGGAATCTGAAGGAAAAAAACATAGTGGCTTGTGAAAAACTCTCACCAGGGACTCCAGAGCTGGAGAAGATTTAAGTTCCCTACAGGGCATCAATAATGTGGTTTAGGCCTTGGTTCAAGGAGAAATAAATATTTAAAATAGTGAAAAAAGTCTCATCTCATTGGTTATGGGGAATTGCTCTGAAAAAATCACGACATTTTTTCTTTTTCTTGATCTGATGAACTTTGCCAGGTTTCTGGAATCAATTTTTCTTTAACATTCATCCATTCACCTTTGAAGAAAAAATTCCATTTTTCATGCTGTTTAACTATGATCAATTGCAGTTACACACCATGAAAATGTAGTAACATTTGCAGTGGACAACTAAGCTAAAATAGGGATGCAGAGCCTTTATACCCATTTCTTTCCTGAAGAACAAATACAATTCTCCCACAGAGCTTCAAGAATAAACAGATTCTTTTCAAACATTATCAAGGAGACAGCTTGTCACTGCATGTTAGCTGACTCATTAAGATTTCTATTTCAGTGATCACCTAGGCTGATGGAAGGCCATTGAGCTGTTAAAATAATCTCTCTGAAATGTCTGCAAATACAAATTCTGTTTTAAAAGTTTTCATGTGGTTTGTCATTGCTGAGTCATATTTTTTACTTCTCAATGCAATCATGAAATTTTTTTTCAGTAATGGCAAAACAGTCAGATTAAATTACTGAACAGTAACTACTACCACTCCATCTTCAGCTATTGGAAATACTGTTTCGGTGGATCTGGTCTGAGTCTTTCTTTGGGTGCTGGATTCCTAACCTCTTTGACAAAGTCTATAAGTTTGCACTACTCACCACTGAGTAACACTGACCTGAAAAGGCAGTCTTGTGACAAAATAATTGGGTTTGTTTCTGCTTTGTGACATAGATCATCTGTGAGATATTAGATAAATCACATCCTTTTTTTTTGAGTCTTGATTTTTTAAGAAGAAGGAGACATTGCTACCATATTTCCATTACGATTTTTCCATTTCATTTATAGCATCATGACAATGGAAAATAAAACCACATTGAAATAAGTGCTCAGAAACCAAAATTTGCCTTCACCATTCTTAAATCCTAAATAATTCCCTGTCTTTCTTTGCTACTGAATGTTTCAAGTTGACATTTTGGAGGTAGCCGCAGTTACGAGGATTAGAATGCATTCTCACTTTTTAGTAAAAGCTGAGATCATTAAAAAATAAGATTCCTGCAAATGAGCTCTAAAAAAAAATTGCTGCACATTGCAAATCCCATGATAAAAACCAGGACAGATAAGAACTGTGAGTGCATCATATCTTGTGTATTAGCACTGTCTAGAACAAAGAGAGCATTTTATTGTGAAAAAAGTAGGTCTGATATTCAAATTTCAATATCTTATTTCATTAATCTGAACTGAAGACCACTCCTAATGTTAATACATTGATGTGTGAACTGGAGTACATGAAATATTGCTGAGGTGTATTTCTACATTTTTAATTGTACAAGGCAATCAATTAACAAGCATGTTTCCCAGGGATCCTCTGCCAAAAGAATAGTATTAACAAAGGGGTTCAATTATCACTTCAGTTTAAATTTATGTGGCACCATGATAAATAGCTCCTACTGCTTGTAATAACAACGCACACATTTATTTTCTCTTGTTTACTTAATAATTAATATGTCACCCACAGTGACAACATCTAGGGTGGTTTACAAAACCTTCAGTAATCAATAATTGATATCCATGTGACACTAACAAAAAATAATCCCAAACATTGCCATGACAACTCTTTTCTAATGCTCTCATAGTAAAGCTCTGCCTGACTTTTGTCACTGATCTGCCAAAAGCCATGGAATATGAAGGTTGAATAGTTGTGAGAAATTTTGTTCTTTATCTAGGAATCTTATTTCAAGATAGCCAAGCTGGTTTGCTTAGAGCAATTTAAGTAGTGGTAACGTAAATTATCATTAAGAAAAACATCTGGGGAATAGGTTTTAAGAAGTAATTTGGGTATCTCAGCACTATTTTGTACTGTGCAGGACAGAAATACCCAACTCAGTTCCTTCAGAAGGGCAACAAAACTGTTGCTTACTGTTACCAAAATAGATGTACAGTTCTCCATGAAATACAAAAAAAGATGGGAAGGAATAAGAGGGAAAGTGTTTTCAACACACTGCTTAAAACCTAGGCTGATCCTGTGATCAGATAGTTAATTCTAACATACTTAATCTTCCTTCTGTTTTTTTTTGTAAGGACTCAAAAGAGCAGAGAATAAAATATTAATTTACTGAATTACTTAATGTAATCAGTCAAATCAGTCATTGAAAATACTAGGCTGACGGTTACTAAATGGAAAAGAAAGAATTCTTTATCCCTAAATGTCTGTACTTTCTCATGCTGTAAAGAGTGAAGAATCTCAATTTTGCTGATGCATCACACATAAGTAGAAATTAATAACATGAAGGAGAAGAGAAATCTAAAGAGTGAATGACTCTGTTCCTTTCTAAGTGCCCATCATGTCCTGATTTAATTGGGCATTGACAGGCACTTACACCAGAGAAGGTATTGGGCACTTGTAATGAGGCTGGCTGAGAGATTTAAGATTTTCAATTTATTTACAATACATCTTTAAGAATTATTCACTTCAAGTGGTTCTGTACCCATGGCAAGCCAGTCTGAATCTTGCTGAGTTTTGGTTTGGACAATGTACGATTTTTTTAGGAAAAACTGTTAATTTCCCTAACTGTCAAGTCTGACTCTTTTTAGAGTCTTGTTAACCTCTTGTTAAAGCATCTTGTTAACCTCTAATGAGGCTGAGTCCCACCTACCACATCACCACTAAACTGACATCCCCAGTCACTCCAGAATGGGAATGTCTGGACATCCAGCTAGGTGCATGCTTAGCTGTATGGTACATATCAGCAACAAACTCAAGACCTCTTCCATTTCATTCAAGACCTTTGTGTATTTGTAGGAAACACAGGTTATTAGTTGGCTCTTTCTCTGAGACCCATGACAGTTCCTATGCCGTTCTGGGTTTTAGGTTGAACAGGAAGCAGCAGCATGCATGGCTGTGGATAAATAAATGGACAGAAGTTCACAAGCAGCTCACAAATCTCTGGGGTGTCTGATGGCAATACTCATTGCCATCTCCAGAGCTGGTTTAGATGGTAAAGAGTGGTTGAGGCTTTGTTTTCCTATGTTCTGCATTGTACAACTCAGACTTGGACTTTTACAGTCCACTTCAATATTATTTATTTGCTGAACACTTTGTATTGCCACTCTAGATAAGGAGGTAACTCTGAACAAAGAGAAAAGTTTGATTTTGCTTTACTAAATTATTACGTGTAACAGGCAGATGTAAAAGTTCAGACCTCTGAGCCTCAAAGTTTGTGACTTTAAATTCAGGTTTCAGTTGGGCATGTTTCTTCCAAATCCTGCATATATATTAATTAAAAATGCTGTCAAATTCAGCAAGGTCAAGTCTTTGGGACTTCCTCAAGTCTTAAGCCAATCTACACTCTGCTAAAAGTGGTGAAAGAATGTAATGTGATAGCATCCTCCTAAACACACAGCTCAGATATAAACTCAGTTTTATTATAGGTCACTTTTGTACCAGAGGTAGCCAGAGTAAATTTCACTGCTCCATAAAAAAAATTCAGACCTTTTCTGTGGCATGTCAGGAAGAATCTTGTTTCACAGTCTCCTTTTGTGAATTGTTATTTGCTATTAAAACTCCACCAGACAGGCACTGATTAGTCTGTTCAGGCAGAAGACATTAAAGGTTAACCAATATCTGAGCTGTACAGCAAGTTATTTCATTCATACAGTTTGCTTGACAAAAAAATTCTTCTAACGTTGGACAAATTTGTTTTCTCTTTCTCCCCTCCCTTCCCTTTTTCCCCCTGCAACCCTGGAGTGATCTTAATATTGAGAATGGAAGGCAGTAATGCTTTTTTGCATTTGCCTATGCCATTTTTATGCTTTTTATCTCCCTCTGGCCCCAAACCAAGAACCTTAGTAAACAGAAGAAGATTTATTTCATAATTAAATTTAGGCAAATCCCACCATGCTGTAGAAAATTATGTGAGTAGCTAGCAGCTCAGTTGTCTGCATTGGTTCGACTCATTGTTGCTGGGTGGTGTACAGGGCTGTCATGCTATCAGCTGTCTTCCTTTCCAGGAAACATGAAACTAGCCTGGGGCCCTGAAACCTAAACTTAGGTTATACAACTTCCTTCTGCATTCAGGCATATTAGCTTGCAGTAGAACATACCCCGCAAATAAGCCTCACAGTTCCAATGGTACTAACCATGTGTTAAGGTGCTGTTGAGTATAAGCAAAAAAGACATGCTCTTCCAGTGGATGAACTCTGCAGAAACTGTGAATAATTGCACAAATAATTCTAGAGATATTAGTAAGGTATGACTGAAAGTAGCTGTGTATTGATAACTTTAAGAATTTCCTTGTCTATTTGTTGGCTTCTAGAATAGGAATATGAATTTAAATTGCCCCTCTGTAGGTGTTATGTTGAGGGCTGCAATTGCAGCAGTTCAGTCTGAACTTGAGGTGTGGAATACCTGAAGCTTTACTGCCCATAGAGGAAGGGACCCTCCCTGTGACTGGGGCTATAGGCACAATTTGGTGTGGAAAGCAGATGTGGAGAGCTTCTAGTCTAAAATGACAAGTGGCATTTTTGCAATTCAAACAAGGGTACTGATTTGCAATAAATTTGCTGGTTGAAATGGTGGTAAGAAGGGAAAATACTCTTTATTGGCTTCAAAAAGGCCATTTTGGAGAAAAAAAAAGAGAAATGAAAATGATATTTCATTGTGGCTCTAACAGAAACATTTCATTTAAATTGAGATAAGGCTATGTACTATTTTAAAGCATTTTTCTAACCCTGTCCTCTTATATGCTTCCTTTTCTGGCTTTGTAATTTAAAAGCTTAGTTTTGGAAATGTTGAAACCCTTTGAACCTATCTCCTTCTGCTTTTTAATATGCAATGTCAGACCAGATCTTTAAATATTTTTTCAAAAATTTTATTTTCCTTCAGCAAAGGTTACTCACTATAGTAAAAAAAAAAAAAAAAAAAAAAAAAAGTCAAGTGGAATAAAAAAATTGCAGGAGACAAAGGACGTTTGCTCCCGTTTAATAGAAAGGAATTAAATAAAATGAGTGCCATCTGCTGGTTGTGAGTTCGAACCTGTGGATTCCTTAACCTCCTATGCGCTTCAGCATTACAGTGCTTGCCTTTTATTAGAACGCATCTTTACTCAGGAAAGATAATAAAATACTTCATCTCTCCACTGGCTCATGCTTCTGGATGAGCAAAAGACATTTTGTCGTAGTCTTAAATTATAAGTAAAGGACCTCGTAATTAAAAAGGTGCCATTAATCAAATCAACCAGCAGTAGCTCAGTATTTTAATTATACACAAATATTATATTTAGTCTCTTGCTTTTGGTTATTCATCACCTCCATCCACTATACTGCTATCTGTTTATTATTTATTAACTCCTACCAAAGACTTTCTCTATTTTTTATGAGTATGAGAAAGGTACTTCAGAATTGATACCAACATTGCTTTTTTAACCATAAAGCAGAAAGTTATATTAATATTTATATTTATAACTGGATTATGTGCACGGTGCTCTTAGCTGTATGCACATTTGCCTGTAGCAATAATTTCCATTTATTATATATAGTGACTTTTGATAATTCTACTTTTTCTTTCACATTTAAAGTGCACCCACACTAAATGGGATTTCTAATGAATTATTCTTAGGTAACAAAGTAAGTTTTCAAAAGTAAAGGAACCGAGAGTAACAGACTTTAAATTATCAAATAAAAGAGTTGCATTTTTGGTCATACAAAGCTGGATTCCTGAATCATATAAGGTTGACATATCAGTCCAAAATTAGCATGAGTCAAGATTCAATACTGGTTCAAAACAGCCAGTGATCTTGGCTTTCTTGCTAAGAAAGCAGAATAGAGATCAGGAATTTCAGGTTTCCAAAAGTTATCAGGATTTCAAGGTCAACTTTCATATTAGTTACTGCAAACCTTTGACATTTCCAAACAAGTAGTTGTTGCAGAAATAAAATCCGAAACCCAAAAATATATGATTTTTGGAATCTGAGAAGTACAGGATTTGCTCCTCACCAAGGAGACCGGGATTTCAACATGAATATGCTCACATGGTAGCTTTAACTACTATGATTTTGGAAAAACTGAGATTGGTCATGTAGGCCATGCTTTGAATTGAAATTTGCATTCTGGGAAACCAGTGAAGGCCAGGTTATAGGATCTAAATAGCACCTCAATTCTTGTTTCTAACATTTCTATCCTGTAGGATAGTTCAAACACTTCAGATGAGCCCAGTCATAAAAAAATAATAATCATGCAGATATTGACATCTGTCATGGGTTCAATGGGTCCAATCTGAACTCAGCACATTGTAAAAGTAGAAATCTTGGTATTACATTTTATTTCTGATGTCAAAAGTCATGAGATGTTCAGTATACTCATTGTGATCTTGAACATCCCACTAAGACCTCAGTATGTGTCCTAATCATGGAGAAGGAATTTGACAAACATCTACAAGCATGAAAAATGGGAAGAAAATTTAGTCAAAAAGCAAATGGCTGGAGACACCTGCTAGGAAAGAATGAAACGATTACCTCTTTTCCCCCCAGAATGAGCCAGTGTATACTTGTTATACTCTCATTAATTACATGTTTCTCATGTTCTCCAGTTCCCAGCTCCCCCATTCATTCACACTTGTTGTGGTAAGCCCTAAAATAAAACCACAAAAGAAATTTAAAGAGAATTACAATAGCTTGGTGTAGATAGAGGAAAAAAAATATCTATTGTCATTTATTCTCATAGATCAGCTGAAGCACAAGGAATAATTGAACCTTCCTTGTTTATAATATATGTTTATAAGACATATAATAATAATGTCTCTAAATATCCAGCTTTCATTCTGGACTCAACTCACCTACCCCCATATTTAGTGAAGAGAAAAAGACAGAGGAAACTTTTGGGAAATATGTTGTCCCTGAAGGTACTTCTTTTTTGAGAAGGCTTCCTCTTCACTTCTCAGCAGCTGGGTCAGAGATGCAGATTGTGTCCAGCAGCACTTTTCATAGCCAGAAGGGATGCTGAGCTGGGGACTGTTTGGATTTGTAAAAGCAAAAATAACTGAGTGGGACAGGACAAAATCGGGTTCCTTGGGTTCACAGGTGGTGCATGTCCCTGGCCTGAGTCTTCAGTATCATTTAAGATAACAACTGCTGCCACAACTGAAGAGAAAGAGAACAATTTGTTTGCAACAATTCTCTCGTGACCCCATGGACTGATTGACTGGTTTATTTACAAATTGTGCTATTTGGCCTTGGCCTTTTGACAACTCCTTTCACAAAGGGTAGCTCATGCCTGAAGGAAAGTCATTGAAATACTTCTTTTGATGGCAAGATAATGATTCAGCCAATTTTTTGTTCACTTGAAGGGTACTACTGGGCAGAGCAATGCGAGTGAATAGTTTAAATGCTATGGACTTTGTGGGGAGTCACAGCACCAATATCATAAAGCTCAACTTTTAACATAGATGTAATGAATTGGAGTTCTATAAATTGAAATCTATAATAGAAACATACTTTTAATGAAGTACTATGCCCTTTTTCTCCTCATTTGATCTCATCACTATTAACAGTAACCTGCACTGCCTTAAGGATGACTGCATAAACACATTAATTTCAGCTACTCTTAGAATTCCTAAAATCAGGCATTCAATTCATAGAATCATGGAATCAAATAGGCTGGAAAAAATCTTTAAGATCAAGTCAATCAATCAAAGACAGCCAACTTCTGTAGTCAGAGGGGATGGATATTCGCCTGTAAAAGATTCCTTTCAACTACCTTTTTACAAGATAATGATTGTTGTGTCCATCTCATCAGAAAGAGTTAGTGCTTCCCACCCCATTTCCAACAGCCACCAAGAGCCCTTGACAGTCACAATCTCCACTATGAAGTCTCTTCTACTTATCCTGACAATGGTAGTTTGGACCTACCTTCATCTATGCAGATGTTGCTCTTTCCTTATGGATGGTAGTACAAAGGCAAAGCAACACAGACTAATTTGCACAGCTATTGCTAAGACCTCAGATATGAATCACAGGATTGTTAGGGTTGGAAGGGACATCCCGAGATCAGAATCCATCAGTCTCTTAACTTTGCAAGATTTATCTGCAATGGAAATGCAAAATTCCATGGGGAGCTCAGTTTTGCAAAGTATTTTGTTGGGTTTGGTTTGGTTATTTTGTTGGTTTGTTTCACACTTTTTTTTTTAATTTAAAAAATACTTTCCTAGCTTACATAACACTTATCCCATTATTTACAGTCCTCTCAGTCTCTAGGTCTTTTTTTAGGTTGCTTTTTATAATGATAGCTACTAGTGACAGAAAAAAAGAAATATGTATGAAAACAATAGAAATCCCTTCATTTAGAATGCTTTTATTTCAGAGTTTTCTACACAGAAAAAAAAAAGAAAGTAGACAATGCCTCCAGTACAATGAAGAAATACTTCATGTACACTGTAACAAATAAATCTTCAAAAAAAGAGCTTTTCCAGAAGTCTCATCTTCAATTCAACATGAGTTGGTGTGCTTTTTTGAATGATTGACCTGGAGTGTCTATAGTGTTATTTTTGGACAAAAAAAGCCCTGTGAAAGGGGTGAACTTTCACTTCTAAGTGTCTGTGTGAATACTGAATAGGAAATTTGTCTGCTGTGAATGTTCAAAAGTATATGCTTATAGTTTATCAGTTTCATGAATGGGTTTTCACCAGCTTCTATAAAGTGATTTATAATGATGACTCCTATTAAATACTAGCTTCATATTCAAGGGCAATTTTTCTTCCAAAGTAGGGTGTAATATTGCTGCTCTTAATACAAGAATCATGCATGATACATGAAAGTTATAATTGTGACACTAATCCAAAACTAGGAAGACTAGCATTCCTGATTTCTTGACTTTTCACCCAAGGGGTAGATTATGTTGTCCTTATTGAGAAGAATAGAATGTTCATGAATAACTATTGTGCATACCACAGATCTCGCATAACTTTAACTCCCTATGAATGAAACATCCAGTCTAAATGTTACCTGTTTTGTCAAAGAATAAAGAGAGGCAAATTTAAAGGGTGATTCAATCTGCTTGTGTGGTATCCCACCTGTGTTAGGCTAGAATGGTCTAAATACAACACTGTGTGGTTTAAACTATAGAAAGCTAAGATGATCAAATGAGATGAAGCATCTGACTTTTCAGCAACAAAGAAAGAAAGGTGAATTAAACTATAATTATGACTTTGGAGGTGGATAAAATAGTAGAACAAATAATACGTGGAATAAACAAAGTTAAATCAATCAGATATTTTAGCTGCCAAGATCTCTATTTTGTGATATCTTAGTCTGTTTTATTCTACTCTATAATTATCCTTTTCATTGAGTCAAAATCTATTTTCCTGCTGTGTAACATCTCTCATTCCAAATCAGCACCTGCAAATAAAAACTACCTTCACTTTCATTACCTTTAATTTTCATGTCTGAAGATTCCTGAGTGGACATTTGTTAGTGGAGTGGAATTTGTTAAAGCTAGAACTGAAGTTTGACAGCCACCCTTATATCATTCAATTATCGCTTTCTCTTAAAAGTGTTTATAAAATAATCCCTGGTCAGAAAACTGACTTCTTTACTGGATCAGAGCCTCTACTGAATCACTAATAGAAAGCAGCTGACAGTGTTGTGATCTAAGGATTTAACTCTTAAGTATGAATTTGCTGGGGGAAAAGTAGAGCAGACTATAGCAGATTAAAAGAGTAAGGAAAGGAAAATGTTAAAACTCTGACTACTGAACTCAGGAAATATAGATTAAGGGTGGTATGTTTGGTTTTTGTTTTGGTGTTTTGTTTTTTTTTTTTTTTTTTTTTTTTTTTTTTTTTTTTTTTTTTTGTTTGGTTGGTTGGTTGGTTGGTTTTGTTTTGTTTTGTTTTTTTTTTTTTTTTTTCCTGCTTTCATTTTAAGATTCAGGCTTTTTGACACAATATTATTAAGGTGAGCTGAAATCAGGGCATTTGTCTGCTTGGTGCTATGTGCATGTGTCCTTGTATGACTATGCTGTTTTAATAGGTCTCCAGCATGAAGAATAATGACCGAAGAATAATGACCAAAGAATATATCCGAAAGAAACAGTACTGAGTGTAACGCATGTATCAAACTTCTCCCTGGAGAGAAACCTTGCTTTTTTGATTAATGGTAAAAATGTGGAGGCGAGGGTCAGCCGATACTAATGCCTATAATGCTTGATTTTGTTTCCAGAGGAGCTTTTCAACAGAAGTGCATCACCACCACACTTCCAGACACAAGGCAATTGACAATAAATAACATTATTATTACTAGTCATGAAGTATTTTATGCTAGCCATTTGTTCATCTGAAGAACAGTGCAGGGTCAATTAAGGAAAAGTCAGAGTAAAAAGGCAATTATACACATTTACTTATATAAATATACGTATAAATATGCATGTACACATAGAAACATAGAATCATAGAATTATGTAGAGACTTTTCCTTAGGAGCATATCTACATCAGTGAAGTCTTGTCTGAAGCTCAATGAGCATATTTAAGGGCTGGAAGTACAGCTATGCTATTCCTAATTGTACATGCTAACAATTACCTCCACCATAATTAGTAAATTAATCCTATAAGAAGTTATTATCCCTGTATGGTGCAGCACTGTAGCGTGTAGCCATGCCAAAGTCACCCACGACTAGGTCATATTTTTCTCACATGAATCTCACTGAGCCATGGAGATGCATCTCAGGTAATTAGTGACTGTAAAATCATGCCTCCTCAGTAAGTGCCAGGGAGAATGGTATCCTGAACTATCCTGCCATCATATTCATACCTCATAAAGTGTTTTCAGCAGATTAAGAGTAGTCCATGCTTAACTATACACTCTCACTTTCAATAAAAGTGATATTTAACGCTACTTGTGGAATTTATTTTATGCCCATCTATTAAAAACTAGTGAGGTTGGTATAGCATGTATGAAGCACCTGACTAAATTTTTTTGTATTAGAAGTTTTAGGTTTTGAGGTATTTCCCCCCAAAAAAAATCCTACACATGATGGACATTTTTTGAAGAAACACAGCTTAGTACTTACCTGAAATTTCAAATAATAGTGAGCTTCTTGAAAAGTAAGAATCATAGAATCACGGAATTATTAGTTAGATTATTGGTGTTCTTCCTCACCAATTCAAATAACATTGATAGAAACCAATCAGTCAATTGACACTATAACCTAAGTAACATATACCTATTTTTTTCAGCACTAAACTGTCATACCATTGGTGAAATCAATGGAGCAACATCAGTTTGTGTCAGTGGAGATTCTGGTGCATCAATTTTGGGATGCTTTACAACCTTTCACACTCATGATACTCCCTTTCAACGTAATGACAATTTCAGCTTTATAGGGGTATGAATCAGTCCTTGCATTTCAGGTTTATGTAACTTGGAAGATGTTGAAACTTCTGGAGAATGAGGATTAAAAGCTTGGAGAGTTTGCTAATGAGATATATTCTCCTCACCCTGTGAGCTGGCAGGTGTTGATGGATCACCACATATCTTCTACTTTTTGGTATCTTTTCTTATTAGAGATACGGGTAGCAAGCTCCAGAAAGGACAGGAGGAAAGAAATGATTCCTTCTGAATCTGAGCATTAAGACTTTCCACTAAAGATGCCTTCAAAAGTGTTCTGACATTACGACAGACCACAAGCTCCCAGGTATAAAATTGGAAATAACATTGTTGAAGAAAGGGAAGAAAAGAATTTATACAAAATAGAGAAAGAAAGGATTAAATAAAGGGAAAAGGAGAAGCTAGGGAGAAGGAAGGTTCAGCAGTGTTGAGAATTAGACAGCAACCTTAGTTACTTCTCTGAAATGCTTCCTGTACTGAACTCATGGGAGTCCACATGGCACGTATTTATTTATATCCCAGAACATTGCATGCAATTACATGCAACAAAATTGTCTGAGAATCTTAGAGGGACAAAGTAGCTAATATACATCCTTTCATTCTCAAAGTGCTTTAAAATATCTCCAGCATTATATGAGGCAAAAGATACTGGCAGATAGGGAATATTTTCTGAGAAGTTGAGTGTCTTTATCAGGGTGAAATTTTGAAGTAGCACCTATAATCTCCTAATTCCAGTCTTCTGAACAGTGATGATCACTCTTGGAGAAACTGGCTGAAACCAACCCAATCCAAAACATAGTATGTTCTGGTACTACAGTAAAGCGATATCAAAATGTCTTAGTGATAACAGAGAATGAAAGATTGGCAAGAAAGAATCATATCAGGTCATATAGGCATGGCCTACTCCTGAACTTGACTTGCACAGCTTGAGTACTGGCTACCTGAAGCAGGCACTGATATAAGGCATAATCATAGAATCATAGAATAGTTAAGGTTGTAAAGGACCTTAAGATCACCTAGTTCTAATCCCCCTGCCATGGGCAGGGACACCTCCCACTAAACCGTGTCACCCAAGACTATGTCCGACCCTACATTGAACACCACCAGTGATGGAGCATTCACAACTTCCCTGGGCAACCCATTCCAGTAATGTCAATGTCTGGTTGTGATTTGGCTACCCCATCACACTAGGCAAAATGACCAAAAGCTAAAATGCAGTGTGCTCTGATTTACTTGGCATACTACTACAGTATATTATCAGAGGTTTTCTGCTCCCTTTACTTTCAAGTCAGACAACCCAATATCATTTACATTTATGAGCAGAAGGACAGTACCATGGAGAAACCTTCAGTCCCATTTTCATTGATTCTGATATTTGACTCAGTTTTCCTTTTTTGATATGTTTCATAAACATAGCTGATCTGTTCATTAAAAGCAACAGGAAGGTTTTCACCTACTCAGCATATTCTCAGAACACACTTTTCTTCTGGTTTTACTTTAGTAAGCACAATTATCTCATCCAACTTCAGTGTGTTTTGGGGTCTCTGGGCTCTGTTCTTATTTGAGAAATTTAGCATGTTATGAAATGCTTGCTATTGCTTATCTATTTTCAGCAGCAGCCTACCCAAACTTGACTCTCTAGCTTAAGTTTTGCCACCCTGAAAAAAAAAAAAACAAAACAGAAAGCTGGATAGGAAAAAGCAAAAATGCTAAGGAAAAATGAGGACGATTTATCCTAATGCCATTCCTGAATGTATAACTTGGAAGTGGAAACATCATAAGGTAGCATGTGAGAGGTGGAGTTGTGCAGTTCACTGATGTTTTTGCAATGATCTGAAGGTTTTGGGTTTGCAAAATATTGATGCTTTTTTTCAGTCTTCATTACACATTCATTACTTTCAGAGATAGAGAAAAACAATATTGATGATTATGATTATTTTCCATTATGATGTCATCCTATTCTGAATGGAAATCAGATATATAAGATTTATAACATTATTTAAGTCAATTATTTAAATGTCAAAATCTATGAAGTTTCCATGATCATAAATTTGTGTATGTCCTTTATTTAGATTCTTTAATTTTCTTCTCTTTGATTCAACTCCTCTGTACTGTAAGAAACTTAGAGAATTAATCTTTATTAACAAATGAGGCTGTGTGCAAACTATTTATTGTCTCTCACTTCAAACAGTCCTCTTCAGTCATAAATGAGTAAAAGGAAGCATGACAAGCAATTTGCTGCATGGTAGACGATATTAATGACCTGCCACACTCATACCTCCTTGTGTGATCTGTGCCTATTATTTTTCCTAAGTGACAGATTGCAACAGAGAATGTTTGGTGTCAGTTCTGTCCTGTCCTCTACTCCCTGTTAATAAGAAATAATGGAAATAGGTTTATTTATTGTCAAACCCAGGCACTTTCAGCACTGCCAGTGTACCCCTTACAGGGCCAGTAATGAATGCTTAAGGAAATTATATAAGAACCAGGAAATCACAGTGTCCTCCTATTAAGTTGAAGGATCCCTTTTAGCTGATACTGGTAGATGTTCAAATCCGTTGATTATAAATGTTCCATTCATCATATTTAACCCTGCCATCAATCTGTGAATTCCTTTTGAAACAAGCATGACAGTCTTCTGTAGTCATTCAAGAGTCTTAACATACGAAGGCCTTCAAATCCTTGTCATCGAGATTGATCCACGACTGTCGAAGTTGATGGAAACACTTTAACGCCAGTTAATGAAAACACTTTCACACCAAGTGTGTTTACCATAATAATGATGAGTCCTGAAGACATTGGAGGCCAGGCTGAAAGGCTATGTGATGATGGCTGGAGCTGCTGCAACAGTGCCCAAGGCTGCAGCTTGGTATTTGTGCTCTGATGCTAAATCCACGAGAGTAGGTGTAGATTCCATTACAGTCACTACAGTAAAAATCCAGCTACTTGTTGCATGACTGCTCAAGTCTCTCACAGTATTCCACTTCTAAACCTCAGAATACCAAAAAGTGTCAAATCAAGGTAGTTTGGCAAAAATAGTCTGTATAAAAAGTAGAAAAGTAGAAATTATTTGGTTTCTTATGTATATTACAATAAAGAAAAAAAAATACAGTTTTAGGTAAAATATGAATCTAGGCTTTGCATTTTTATGTACATTGCTGATACATCTGATACTGATTTGTATACGTCAAAAACAGTTGCTAATTTCTTTTTCAGCATTCTCCAATGCAGCATCAGTGAATGTGAATGCACTACATGTGTTGCAATGCATTGAAATTGCTGGAAAGTTCAAAGGTGTATTTCCACTACCATTTTCACTGTTCAAGATCCATTTCTATTTCTGCTGTATAAGAACTGATAGCGAAGTTGAAGGGGGCTAATTGGGCTTTTTGGAAACAAGCTGATGCATAGTTAAGAATCTCAGCAGTCTGGATTTGTTTCATTTTTCAAAGGGAATGGGGGTCCTCTTCCCCTTTGATTTGTGTTATTAAAATCAACTAACAGGAATAAATAATTGGAACCACCATTTCATAAATACTCCAGGATTACGGTAACTCCTGACCTGAATTCAGAATAAGCAATTCAGCTAGCATGACAATACAAATAATTCATTACACTATAATGCATCATCAATAAACTACAAAACTGTCAAGTTATCAGGTTAATAGAATTTAGTAAACCCTCACAAAACTTGGAAACAGTGAATCCACAGAAGGAACAATCCCTTTGATTATGAGTGATAACTGAAAAGTGTCAGTGCCTACTGCTTGCACGCTCTTACCTTACGCTGCTACTGTGCCACCCTGTCACACCATCCACTGCACAAGAGACCTGCTGAGACATGATGCCATCGTTCTCACATTCATCCATGCTGACCCCACACTCACCTTCTTTCTGTATCAGGACTTGACATTGCTCTTTAGAGTGTAGGACATGGAGCTCTAGAGTGGGAATCTAGAGCTCCATACCACAGGAAAAGGAAACATTAAATTGGTGAAAAATGAAATGATGCAGGTATTGCTTTATTTGACATCAGAACTCATCCTGTGCATTCTTGATTGATACCATCCTAAGTGATTAACTAAATGTTGATAATTGAGGTAGCTACCACAAATAATATACATAAATGAGCCCAGAAGCTGTATCATCTGGTGACTATAATCTGTAACATGAAAGATCTGGGTTCTGCTATGGGGTGTTGGATATTTTGATTTTAAAATATATTCACTAAAGGTTATTTCTTCTCTTTGGAGAGCAGATTTATGAAAACCAAAAAGCCTACTTCGTACACAGATATCCAGCAAATAAAAGCACATCCTTAGTCATTACAAATGCACCTATGGGGCTCAGCCCAAGAGAAATCGCCCAGATTCTTTCAGCTGAGCAAAAGGAACAAAGCGAGGGATACATCTATGACGTATATTAGACTGTTATGTATGGAAGGGTCTCACAGTTCAGCTAATGTTACACTTGAGGCTGTTCTGCAAAATATGCCAGCACAATTAATGTCAACACCAGACAACTGGTCACTGTAAATACCCTTGGAAGGATTTCTTATATCTTTTAGTAGAAATCCCATTTAAGAAGTAAAGTTTCCAAATGCATCCCTGGAAATCATAGGCCAATTCAATAACCTACAAACCAGAAAACAAATTCCATCTCCAGTTAGAAGTGCTATCATCTTTGACAAGAGTGGGCTAGTGGGAAGTGAATAAATGGATGTATTTTTTTCCTAGAACAGTCTCTATCAAGTACTCAGATTGTCCTTTATGCCTGTGCTGTGTTTGACCATTGCAAGGCTGGATCATAATATAAACAGCAAAGCAAGACTGTTCTACAGTACTGAATTTTATCTGTCCCCTCCAGGCTTCATGCCATCTTGTCAATTTTCATAGTCCACTGCCTTGCTAAAAATTCTGTCTATGTAGGATGGCATCTATGCTGCTTTACATAGATATATTCTCATTATTAAGTACCTAAATGTTGTACGGTATTATTTAGAGGACTTGGCTAAGACAGGGACTTACGTAGCACATATTATGGCAGAAAAGCAGCAGAAGGCATGTTTACTGTTTTGAATGGTGATTGACCAATAAGGAGAGCAGCAGAAGGAGATACTTTAAATAGCAAGTGAAAGGCAGAGCCAAGGATAGGCTTTCACTCATTGAAGCTCTCTTCATTGGGCACCGTTGTCCTTCATAAAACTGGACAGCATGACTTGCTGTACATATAGCACTATTTTCTCCTTTTATGGATCACATTGTGAGAACCTGACTTTCTGGAGAACACGTAATTTCCAAGAAATCTGGAGAGGGACTTTTTACAAGGGCACTCTTTATAAGTGATAGAACAAGGGGGAATGGCTTTAAACTGAAAGAGGGTAGATTTAGTTTAGATACAAGGAAGAAATTCTTCACTGTGAGGGTGGTGAGGCAATGGCACAGGTTGCCCAGAGAAGCTGTGGCTGCCTCATCCCTAGCAGCGTTCAAGGCCAGGCTGGATAAGGCTTTGAACAGCTTGGTCTACTGAAAGGTGTCCCTGCCTATAAAAGGAGACTTGGAACTAGATGATTGTTAAGGCCCCTTCCAACTTGAACCATTCTATGATTCTATGAAATCTATATGGGAGGCCTAGTGGGGGCTTCTCAGTCTTTCATAAATGCTGTTGCATCTAAATAATTGGTCAATGATAGCCAGGTTTGAATCTAATGTCTTTTTTTTTTTTTCTAGACACCAATACTAAAAGGCTTCTTCTGTCATAATAGTATCTCTTCCAGCCAGGTAAAAGAACAGAAAAGTAATTTCTGTTTGGTTTATCAGGTTGTATTGAATTCTACAACAGACTGATTCACCACATACCACAGTCTGAATTGCACTTAGCAGCAGCAGTTTTTCCTGCAGCTCTGTTAAAGAACTGATTGTCCCAAAGCTGGTATGCTACTATCAGAGCTTGCTACTGTTGTTCGCATTGTGACAACCTTTACATTTTCATTTACTTTCTAATTCCACTTAAATAAGTTAGTAAGAGTTAGTGTAGAAACTCACACTTTCTAGAGTTATCCCAACCCCACACTAGATGCTCAAGAAGGATCTGCTGTGGGAAGGCAAAAAAAGGAACTTGATCCAAACCCATTAAAGTAATCAAAACTTGATCTTTCCCTCTCTATCTCTTTTCAGTAGCCAAGACTAATCAACTTTTGCTTACCATGTAATAACTGCAAGACAATGGTGACTACAGCCCACCTCCCAGAACAATTAAATATTTAGAAACCGAGAGTATCTCTGCACTTTCCATTTCTTCTGTTATTTGCTCCTGCAAGCCCCATTTCAGTGTAAGATAGAGGCAATTCTAGTTTCCACTAACAACAACATTGCTAGTGATTGAATTCTGAGAAACTCAAAGAAATAAAAGATCATGGTAAAATTGTCTTTGTTCTTGGTTTATGAAAAAGGCAGTTGAGAATTTAGCAAACTCTTGATTGTCATTAACTGCTAAGATATAAAAAAAAAGGTTGTTTTTTTTTTTTTTTTTTTTCCAAATAAAACAGCACTTAAAAAAAGAAAAATCAACATTCAGGTAAAGTGAAGTCTCTTTTAGAGCTTTCCTTTCATAATAGAATTCTGCATTAGAAACTTAGAGAATGACCTCAGGTTGGACCAAGAGGTAAAGTACATTTAAGCCATGCAAAAAAGCTATGCTGAACACGTGCACTTATGTCTTATGAAGAATTTTCATTTTTCATGGTTTTAACAAAAAATTTAGGAACTGTCTTTGTGTAGAATTGATAACTCAGTGCTTTTTTAATGCTTCAGTCTCCAAAGCAATGTGTCTCCTGACCTCTGACAGCCACTCAGAAGACTGCATCTCCAAAAGAATATCTTAAAATACGTGCAACCTTCTTCTCAAGAGTCAGCTTGAACAGTAGTTTTCTAAACAGTAACATTTATTTAAAAAAAAACAGTGAGAGATTAGGAAATTATCTGCTGTAATAATAATAAAATGAAATGTTGAAAACAACAAGCAGCTCTTTTTAAAATTCTTATCTCTTGAGATACTGTGGATACAATTTAAATCAGTTTTGACAGAAACAGATACATCCCCCTTTTCACTGAGGAATAACTTCAGCTCTCATATGAAGGTTGTGAGAAGCAGAACTGGTAAGGATTTGACAGGTCCACTTTGTGACAGACTTTCAAATTTGTTCTTATTCTACCATGAAGCAGAAATAAACTTCCACTGTTTGTTACTTTATGAAATAGTGTCAAAAGATCCAAGTCTGAATCAGATAGATGTTTCAGCCAGCATCTCCTTCCCACTTGTGTGACATATGCACCATGTTCATCTACAATATAATGTCCTCCTTCACAAGGCCATCATCAGAGGATGTGGCCTGGCAGAAGTCAATACTGCAGAGAAGTTCAGGGATTCCTGGAATTAGCTTTAAGATCAATGCTTTCAAAATCTAGTATCTGTGTATAGTATAGTGGCATTGTATGGAAAAATTGATCAACTGAAGGATTGATTAAAACTTGTCAATGGCAAAAGACTACTTTAGAATTGGATAATCAGAGACAGTGATGCCACCACATAGGTTACACTGGACTGGAACTACTATTTTTAGTTTATAATTTCTTCAGCCAACTTCATAACCTACAGAAACTAAGAACAGAAAACAGAGAAAGTTTTTTCAAGTTTAAGAAAATACCAAAATTCCTCCTGCAAACTCAATAATAACAGTGAGATGAAGTGTACCCTCTTTCTGGGATTTTGCACTCTTTTATTCCTCATATGCCTTCTATGCCTTCTTTTATCATTTAGATAAAACTCATTTGGATTTAACTTACAAAGTGCCAATGAACTGTAAGTGGTTTATTACTGAATGGAAAACCTGCTGAAAAGAAATAAAAATACAGTAACTAAAAGACGTCTCTTTATGCCAGTGAAGTGTATATTAAGGCTAAATGCCTATTTACCAGCTGATTCCACAGTGTTATTATCTTGGCACTAGATTAAGTGTGTGAAACATTTGTTTATTTAGAGTTTATGCAGCATATATTTTATTATATTTTTGCCTTATGAGCCACATCATGTTTATACTCATAACTGAGTGTGTGTTCTTGGCAGTGTCTTTACAGCTCATGCACTACTCATGATCAGTGAATGATGAAGCATTTTATCCAGCCCTTCATGAGGTAATGATAAGGGTAATTGGCACTTCAGTCTTCTAAGCAGTTAAGAAGCAAGCAGTGATGGAAAACAGCTATTTGCTAAATCACAGCTTGCCATCCAAATCCCCAAAGGATTTCTGTAAATTTTAACTGACAATCTTCAACATTTCCAATTAACATATCTTGGTCTTTAAATATAATTATCTTATTTTCTCTGATTTGGTTTTTTTTTTTGCTTATTTTACCTCCCACTAAACTATGCCACCCAAGGCTCTGTCCAACCTGGCCTTGAACACCGCCAGGGATGGAGCATTCAAAACTTCCTTGGGCTACCCATTCCAGTGCCTCACCACCCTTACAGTAAAGAATTTCTTACTTATATCTAATCTAAGCTTCCCTTGTTTAAGTTTGAACCCATTACCCCTTGTCCTATCACTACAGTCCCTTGGAAGTATATGATCTTGAGGTCCTTTCCAACCCTAACTATTCTATAATTCTATGTAATTCGTCGGTACAGTCCTCCCAGCTGTCATGTCATCAAACCAACTCTCGCTGCTTCAGCAGAGCTCTACTGATTTGTATTCACTGTGGACCTGCTACAAGATCGTGGTTTTCCATTTACCTCTGTAATTCCTAAAATTCAGAAAAAGCACTCAAGGAGTGTAACAGAGACTCCAATCCATTTTGTCACAGACACTGGGCCATATGGGATTAATACCATGAAAAGAAACTGCCTGTCATGTTTTCCATAATACTTCTGACGGAATTCATGTTCTTGTTCAGATCATCACGGCAATATCACTGCTGATCAATATAGTAGGTATCAGAAGTCTGATATTTCTGTGAATCTTCTTTTCACTTGAATTCCTATTACATGCTTCTCCAGTACCAGGTCATAATGGAGTGGAAGTAGATTTTCATTTGACTGTAATAGACACAATCTTAAATCTCATGCTATTACAAATCATGTTTCCTGACCAATTTTAATTCTTTTGCTTCCTTTTACATATTTAACCCTGCAAAGGAAACAAAAATAATTTGAATAAAGTATAATTTATTAATATAAACCTCTTAACGGCAGAGTGCAGAACTATCAAAAACAGCAAGCACTGAATAAAAATATCTCAGAGTTTTTATTATTTTTTTTCTGAATCTTTATGTAAAACAATTGACATCAGATGCAGGACAAAACTAAGGTGAAAGAAAAACCATGGGTTTTAAACCATTGCATGGACTGTGCCTTCTTGTTCCTTTCATCCTTTAAACAGATGGGAAAGAATAAAAAATAAAGCTGTTCTGAAGGAGCATATGAATCAGTCAGATACGCATGCATATTTATTTTAAGCATATAGGTACTTTCACAGTCCTCAGCCAAAACTGCAAATAATTAGGATTGGCATGAAAGGACATTATAAAAATCCTTAAACATTTTGAATTTTAAATATACTATTTTTTATTGTAAAGTTTTTTTTTACTTCATATTTTAACTGGAACATTTATGGAAATTACAGAAATCATTATTTTGTGTTTTTAAAGTAGATGTATCTATTTTCAAGTGATTCAAATACTGTTTCTGAAATAGAACAGTATTTAGTAAAATTGAAATTTACTATACAAATGTATTTATTGTTATAACATTATGGAAAAAAAAGATTTATTAAATGAAATATTTCAAGAAGTTTCACATATCCTCCTTCTGATATTTTCATAGATAGAACATTTAAATTCAATATGCTGAAATTACTAGGCTTTTCTAAAAATTTTTTTTTTTTTTAAATGTAATTGGTACTAGACAGGTACTGTAATTTTTCCCTTATAGGATCATATAACAGTTAGGGCTGGAAAGGATCTTAAGAGCATTAGTGTGTGGTGTCATCTACCATGGTGTCATGGGCTCAGCAGTAGCAGTCATATTTCTCCTTCTTAGTAGCTACTGCAAGTGCTGTGTTTTTGACTTTCGGCCTGCGAACAGTGCTGATAACACCGATGATTTTAGTTGTTGAAGTAATGTTTGGTCTGACCAAGAACTTTCAGGGTCTCATGCTCTGCCAGGAAGAAGGGAAGACAGGAGGAAGTAGAGGCAGGACACCTGACCTAAATTGACCAAAGACGTATTCCATATCACAGCATGTCATGTCCAGGATGAAAAAAAAAAAAACAAAGGGCAGAGACCTGGAAGAGGGGAGCTTGCTGCTGGGTTGAGCTTGGTGGTGAGCAATTGTATTCTCTTTCCTTGTATTTCCCTTGTCATCATTATTATTGATGGTAGCAGTAGTGGTTTGTCTTATACTTTAGTTACTAAACCGTTCTAATCTCAACCTGTGTGAGTTGCATTCTTTCTATCCTCCCCATCCCTCTCATGACTGGGGGAAGAAAGAGCGGAGAGTGAGTGAGCGAACTGCGTGAGGGGCTTAAGGACACATGGGCAGAGACACCACTCATTAAACCATGTCACCCAAGACTCTGTCCAACCTGGCCTTGTACGTCGCCAGGGATGGAGTAGTCACAACATCCTTGGACAACCTGCTCCAATGCCTCACCAGCCTTACAGTAAAGAATTTCTTTCTTATACCTAACCTGCTACCCACTGTCCTATCACTACAGTCCCTAATGAAGAGTCCCTCCCCAGCATCCTTATAGGCCCCTTCAGATACTGGAAGGCTGCTATGAGGTCTCCACGCAGCCTTCTCTTCTCCAGGCTCAACAGCCCCA
>JASSUY010028844.1:0-14145 GCA_032466535.1 Forpus xanthops
CTTCCGGCGCGCTCCGTGACGCTTCCGGCAGGGGCGGTGGCTCAGTGCAGTGACGCCGCCATGGTGCTGTGGCGGCTGCGGGCGGCCCTCGGGGTCCGGCGGCTCTCGGCTGCCGCGGCGGAACCGGCACCGGCACCGGGTGAGGCCGTGGTGGGGACAGAGCTCTGCTCGGGCAGGGGGCGGCAGCAGCGGGGCCTGGGCCGCGGGCTGGCCTGGCCGCGGGGCTCCGTGCACCGGCGGTCCCTGACGGCTCCTTCTCGCCTTTCCCTCAGGGCCAAGCGGCGATGGAGGCAGCGCCCTGCGGCCGCTCTACATGGATGTCCAGGCCACCACTCCGCTGGTAAGGGCCGGGTCTCGGAGTGCCGCTGTCTCCTCCCCACCCCAGAAGGGCCTTTACCTTGGTCCGGGTCTCGTACCTCTGCTCCTGCTCTGCGGGAGCAGCGGCAACCGCAGTTGGTACCTGCGGGGATGGGCGTTGCTTTGAGGGGCAGTGGGAACTGAGCGTAACCAAAACACTGTAACGTTCCGTGGCTCTTAAAGACCTTGTATTTCTGCTCAGAGGAGAGGCCGGGGTGCACGGGGCTTGGAGCAGCCTGCTCTAGTGGAAGGTGTCCCTGCCCGTGCAGGGGGTTGGAACTGGATGAGCTTTAAGGTCCCTTCCAATCCAAACTAGTGCATGATTCCGTATGCTCAGAAAAACCCGTTCTTCTGTGGTTGTCTTGATGCAAATGGAGAGCACAGAATGTAATCACCAGACACTTGGCTTTGCTGGAGGCTGTGTTGCATGTAACATGTAATAACCTCACGTGTTCAAGGTCTGACCTGAGCTACACCCAGACGCTGCAGGAGCATCAGTGCTAGTCCTGGGGCAGGGTGCGTGGTGGGGACAGAAATGCTTCCCCTTCTCCATGTCCAAGGCTGGGTGGTGTGTGTCCCACAGGATCCCAGAGTCCTGGATAGGATGCTCCCATACCTGACAGCGTACTACGGCAACCCCCACTCCAGGACACATGCCTATGGCTGGGAGAGCGAGGCTGCCATGGAGAAGGCGAGGAAGGTGAGGCTCTGAGTGCCTGCACTGGTTTTCCACTGGTGAGGAAGTTCAGTGGTGAAGGAAAATCAAGAGCAGTGGTGAGCTGCTGCAGGTAGCTCTCTGCGCGCTGGTTTAGCAGCCTCCTCCTCAAGTAGCTCTGCCGTAGCAGGTTACTGCAAGAAAAAATAGGTTAGAGGAACTGAAATGGCATTAAAAATACTTCAGGCAAAAGAGCCTCAGGATTTTTGGCTCCCTGAGGTCACAAACTGCTGCAGTCATTTGGAGAATTCAGTTTTGTGTTATTCTCCTAATCCTATATGTGTTTTTTTTGTAAATTGCTTTGAAAGTAACACATCTTGGGGTTGGGCTACTTAACTTTGATGTTCTTTTACGGCAGGCTAATGCTTAAAACCACTGCTGCTTGTGACCCCTATGTATTGTGTATTAATGCAGCTATCTGGACCACTGTACATGTGGCGCAGCTTCACTAGATACCAGCTGTGATCCTTTCGAGGCTTGAGCGAGTATTCTTGAGAACATTTTGCATGTGTTTTGCTGCAGTGAATTCACTGTGTTTTGTCTTATCAAATTTGTCCTTCAAACAGCAAGTTGCGGATTTAATAGGAGCTGATTCAAGGGAAATTATATTTACCAGTGGCGCAACGGAAGCAAATAACATGGCAATTAAGGTAAAAGGTTTACACTGATGGTTATTCAGTACGTTAAAATGATGCTCTTAAGAACTGTGCACAGCTTTCAGCAGCTGAAATGTTAATATGTTGGATTAGTTAGCAAATATTTGCATTCCTGGACTTACTGCTTGTGTTACTCTGCTGCAGATGTGAAGGGAACACTGGGATGTTTTGGTCCCCAGGAGGGGGTTTTGAGTACAAAGTATAATAACGTTTATCTTGCATGTACCAAATACAACCCTTCTGCTTAAGGAGTTAGAATCTTTATCATGAAATACAGTGGAGATGCTGATTATGAACTTGTTTCTGAGTAGGACTGGGCAGTGTTTTAGCTGTTAGCATGTGCATCATTGCATGTGACTCCCTTGCAGATGTTTTCGTCAAGCATCTCTGTTGATAGTGTCTTCTCTCAGTGAACACTTTCACAGGCTATTTGAAAAGAGATGCTGCTGGAAATGCGGTGTGAATTACACATCAGTACCTTTTAGATTCATGACTTCAGGGCCAAGAGGGAAGATCCAAGTTAATTGTGTCTCAATAGTAATGTCTTGTTTCTGATGGCGGTGTGTAAACCTTGTTTCTTCAGTGATGAATGACAAATCTCCTGTTTGTGGGTTGTGTCTGACAGGGTGTTGCAAGGTTCTATAAATCCAGGAAAAAGCACATCATCACTACTCAAACAGAGCACAAGTGTGTGCTGGATTCCTGCCGCTCCCTGGAGACAGAAGGTTTTCAGGTCACCTATCTGCCTGTTAAAAAAAATGGGCTCCTAGATTTGAAGGTGAGTTGTTTACTGATAGGGAGTGGAAGTAGTGGAGGGTTTGCTTCATACTGATGCTCAAGAGGACCTTGTATCTTCTTCATGTTAAAGAGGAAAAGATGATAAATATCACCAGGTAGAATGAGAGTCACAGTCAAATCATCACAGCTGGAGAAGGTTCTTCTGTTTTGGCTGATGCTCTAGACTTTTCCTTAGCTAAAACCATCCATCTCTCATCCCACTGTTCACTTGCTGTCAATCATACCCCTGCAGGTGGAGCTGCTGCATACCCTGTAGAGAGCCCAGTATATAACCAGGATAGGCTTTGGTAGAGGGGTTTAGTGGTGGAATTTCATCACCTGAGCTACTCAAGGCATCAGAGACAGAGATTACAATACTCTGTTCAGACTGCAGTCTGTGCATTGACCCTTCAGGGTGTACATGCCTCTACCCTGGGATTTAGAAGTTGTATATGCTTATTTTGTCATTTGTATCCTACAGTACAAGACAGCATCAGTTTTATTTCTGGCCTTGTCATCTGGCTTGGAGAAATGGTGTGCGTATGTGGGGGATAGAGGGATCAGGCCTGCAAGTGCAGAAGCGTTAGTCATGTTCTCTGGGAACTTTGGCAGACTCTCTCTATGCATGATGCTTCCTTGTATATAGTGCAGTTCCCTTATAACCAACCTCACTTTGTTTATATGTGGCTTCAGCTGTTTTGTGGGTGGTTAATTCATTACAGAAGTCTAGAGGAATGTATGAGACACAGCAAAAGCCTGTTCTGACTTGATTTAATTGAGTCCAGTGGCACGGTGCGTACCAGGGTTAGGATATACAGTTGATCACACTCCTCTTCCTGCAGGGATTTGACATTCACATGGATTAGTGCTCTCGCCAGGACTGTTTGTCAGAACCCAGGGGATTTGTAGGGGGCCGCTGGGTAGGATTTGCCATCAAGTTGAAGGTGTGCGTGGAAATCTCGCTTTGCTCTTAGTCACAGCTTCTGTTTGACTATTTCCCCAGGATTTGGAGGCTGCGTTCCAGCCAGATACAAGTTTGGTTTCTGTAATGACTGTGAATAATGAAATAGGAGTAAAGCAGCCAGTTCAGGACATTGGTAAGTACACCATGGCTTACAGAGGCCAAGGAATGTCACTTCTACTTCATTTTACTTAATATTTTCATAGCCAAGTGCTGCTGATGCAAAAGGTGTAGTATAGTTAAGGAATAAATAATAATACTGTCCCCAATAAAAACTTACTTTAAAAGGGAAATGAAGATGAAATTTTGTACTTTTACAGGAAACATTACAGCAATTGCAGCTTGTAGCACAGATCAGCTGCAGTGTTTTGTGTTTCATCCTGAGTTGTATGATGGATGAAAGTATTGCCCAGGATAAATGGCCAGATGGAGCTGACATACAAGTTATTGAACCCTTGTAGAGCTTAAGAGGAGAAACATGCAGTATTTGAGGTGGGAAGGGATAGTGACACCCTTTCTCCCCCCAGTATTGTTATATACAGTCATTAACAATTGCTTTGGAGGCTAAAAGGCTGCTGAAGAGCCAGATTTCTGGAACAAGAGAGGATAAGCCAGGCTCTGAGTGGACATGTGGAGAGAAGGGACCTCAAAGCAGTCTGGCAAAGCAGGTCACAGTGATTCCTTGATAACACCATGACAGTGACAAAACACATTCCCTCCTGCCCCTTCATATTCAGGATGTCCTTTTGTGAGATGTTTGAGGTTTTAGGGAATTTTCAGGCATTGTCTCTGCCCTGACTTTTATACTGCTTTGTTCTGGAGGTTGCTGCTTTTCCAGCCTGGGGCAGGCATCTGATCCTGTTGTGCAGCTGATTTTCCTCTTGTGCTTACATCGTTAAGGCCATTAGTGTTCCACTCTTTAATGCCAGAGATACTTGGTGCCAAGCTCTGGTTCCTGCAGTAACCACAACACCGTGATCACAGGTCTAATAGGCCAAGACTGAGGCCTCTTACCTGCTGACCTGCTTAAACCACCTAAACATCAGCTAGAGTAGCACTACACAGCTTTAGATGCTTCTCTGTAAAAGAAACAGCAGCACCCATTTCTTCCCTTGTCACCTCAGAACCGGTCCCTGCTGTAGACTGATTCATTGTTGGAATCGTTGGAATCATCGCAATTAGATGAGATAATGTAGGTTTTTTTGCATGTGTGTCTGTGTTACAGGTGAGATCTGCCGTGAGCGTAAGGTGTTCTTCCACACAGACGCTGCACAAGCAATTGGTAAAATTCCTTTGGATGTCAACAGCATGAAAATTGATCTGATGAGCATCAGTGGCCATAAAATTTATGGGCCCAAAGGTACTTGCTAAAGTGCTTTTCTAGAGACTTGTTTCATGCCTACCTTAAGTTATGAAGTCAAGCCTGTCTGTTACAGTGACTGTTACTTAAACCATAGAAAACTATTGGACTTACTTTGGAGTAGTTCAAGTGTTGCTGCCAGACACAGAGCTTCAGGAAGTGGATCTTCAGTGCTGATGGATTGTGCGGTGGCTTCGCCAAAGGGAGAAATACTGTTTCATAATGGTGGCAGCATTAGGAGTTGTGGCTCTTCAGGAGTCTTCTGCTTGATGCAAAGCAGCATTGATGCTGAAGCAGTTGAAATAACTAGGGTTTAGGGCAAAGTTTAGGCACAACTGCAGCTTACAACGAGGAGGCCAAAAAGTAACCGGGAAGTTTAAATTTGTAGTGATTTTTGGTTGCCTTCTACTTCCAGTGGCTTCTCCCCACCTCCATTTGTGCATCTTTGCAGAGTGGAGTTTAAAATCTGGCTATGGATTTTCTAGCTGACTCCCAAATAGTAGAAGTTCAGCAATTGTCACGGTTCATTCAGTTTGTAAACCTGGGTGTAGGAAGGCAGAAATCAGGTTTGCTGTATTATGTGTGCTATTCAGAACCAAAAGGCAAAATTAGTGTTTTTTCACTATGTTGTGTTTTTCTGTATGAACTCTGAGAGCTAAAGACATGTCTCTGGACAAGGGCTCAAGTTTTCAACCAGAAATTATGGGCAGTTCATAACTTATTATGACCTGAAGTTGCAGCCATTCTTCTTGTGGTCACTTGTTAGGATAAGCCAAGGCACGTGAGATAATGAAAATCAAGTTTTTAGATGAGGAGATGAAAGAAGGACACTGCCTGGCTGTCAAATCTGGTTCATTTGATCTGCCCATTGGAAACTGGTGCTACTGATGCATCTCCCTAATGAGAAGAAAGGGAGAGGACTCCTGGGACTGTAGCTGGCTTGGTAATCCAGGGAGAGTCAGTAAATGAACATCAATGAATGAGATATCTGCACTTAAAAACTTCAGTGCAAAGATGTGAAATTCATTTCTGCACCGTAATTGTGAGAGGGAAGTATTTAGTCCTTAGGTGGCGGAAGCACACTGGGAGCCTAAGTGAGGAGGAATATGAACAGCTGGAACAGACACCACTTCCTAGAGAATACTGTGTTTCTCTGTGTGTTCATTACGTTTCTCTCCAGTGAGGTGTCCAAATGTGTGTTTTCTGTGGAAATAAGGAATGTTTCCAAGCCTTGGAATCCCTTTTCATCATTTCTGGATGATGAAACTGAATCCTTCAGAACCGGATATATACTAAGCCAGCTTCCTTCATTTTCCAGGGGTTGGTGCTATCTATGTTCGTCGTCGACCACGTGTCAGGCTGGAGCCCCTGCAGAGTGGGGGAGGCCAGGAGAGAGGACTGAGGTCTGGGACAGTACCCACCCCTTTAGCAGTGGGCCTGGGTGCAGCATGTGAGGTGTCACAGCAGGAGATGGAGGTACGTGGGACATTGTCCTGGATTCCAGAAAATAACTTAAAGTGGCCAGATAAGTCTTAGATTCCTTCAGTCTTTTTGTGTGCATGTGCCTGAATTAAATTGGATTCTTGTAACATGGAGTATGTGTTTTGAGATCTTCAAGGATGTTTTGGGCAGTTGGAAGGTGATTTTCAGCTTTCTTCAGTTTCTTTTTTGAAGTGGTTTGAATCTTGTTTTTCTGCAACAGATTTACAGTGGCCAGCTTCAGTGAAATACGGATTTAAGTGCCTGCACTCAGCTCTCCAATCTGCACATTTATTAGCAGCACCTCTGAAATGGAATAAATCATGTCTGTGTAATGTATATTGTATAATGTATATTTCTGTATGGAAGAAAATAAGACTTCCTAGCCCATTATTGTACCTAGTCAGTGTACACGAGTTTAAGTTTTCTGCAGCTTTTCAAGTAAGAATTATTTTTTTCCTGGCTTGGACAGTGAAGTTTATTTGCTTGGTCTGGTATCTCATCCTCTCTGTGCTGCTGTATCTGTTTGTGGGCACCAACACATTCCTTACAACTGGAATGTAAGAATCCTTTAATATAATGCCAGTGGGATTCATAAGCCAGATGTTTGTATGTGCAGGATCAAGCTTCTCCCTAGGATTCAGGCAGGAATCTGCTGTATGATCTGGGCAGTTATGGAAGCTGTGTTAGACGCTGTACAAGCCTCACATCTGGATTCTCTTCCTTGCCTGGCAGAGATTTGGCATTTCTAAATCAAGTAATATTTGAGGCTAAAGCTTTTTCAAGCATGTAAACAAGCTTGAATTGCATGTGTGTGTCTGCATCAGAGCTGATGCGCTCCAGAAGCAGTAGCATATGGTGAGGGACATCATGTTCCAGTCTATAACATGACACTGCGTGTGGGCAGTTCTCGCTGTGTAGATTGTGGTGTAAAAGCAGAGTTCAGAGTCATTTACAAGACCGTGTCTTTATGTGGTACAGTTTGAGAGCTCTGAAGGAAATAAGGGTCACTTACCATAATAGATACCTTTTGTGTTGCACAGTGCGTCATCTTACGCATTACCTGACTCGTCTTTAAACACAAAGCACTCGGTTCTTTTATGGAAACCAATTTGGCAGCTTTTACGTACAGATCTTTCTGAATGGTTTGGGATATTTTTGGAGGCTGAGCTAGCAAGGACCAAAGTGGTAGTTCTCTGTTAGAACAGTCACTAGAGCAGGCAAAGCTTGACTGTTTCTTTTCAGATGTGTTCTTTTCCTGCTTTAACCAGACCCAGCTGCTTCACCTGCACACAACTGGTGACACAAAGCAGTTTCAGCAAGGTCAAACTGTGCTCTGTTATTGTTCTGGTTTCTTTGCTAGTATGACCATAAGCGAATCTCACAACTGGCAGAACGACTGGTTACAAAAATAATGAATGAAATTCCTGATGTGGTTATGAATGGAGACAAAGAACATCGTTACCCAGGTAATGTGAGCAGAGTCCTGAGCCCATTAGAACTGTCTGTATCAGTGGCCATGACTGTTGTGCACTATAGCTAGACACTGTTCAAGTGTTGCCTTGAGGTGTAGGATTTACCCTCAGTTTCAGCTGATGGAAGTTTTATTTTGTGTTTCATTTCTATGTAGGATGCATCAATTTATCTTTTGCGTATGTGGAAGGGGAGAGTCTCCTGATGGCTCTGAAAGACGTGGCTCTCTCTTCAGGAAGGTAGGTGGAATGTGTGGGCAGCATAGCAGTGAATTGTGGAGAGAAAATGACATCTACTGATGAAGGTACAAACTAAGGGGTGGTCTCTGTGCCCTATATCTGTGTATTGGGTTAGTGAGTCAGCCTGGCATTGATTTCATTCTGAGATGTTTAAATGCCACATTTCAAATGAAGGTCGAATTTACCCTAAAAGAAAAAACTGAACAAAAAAGACCCCAAAGCCAGGAAAACCAATCTAGAAGTTTCTACCTGCCAGCCCTGTAGACTGATTACCTGTGATAACCTTGACGTATGACTGCCAGTGACTCACTCATGCTAAAGACTGCCAGCATTTGATCAGTTTCTGTCCCTCAGTGGGATTTCACACCAGTGGCAGGTCGTAACTACCCAGACAAATACTGGAACTCAATTAGCTCATATGGCCTGTGTTTGATGCAAAGGCAGAAAGAAAATTGAATACACTTTATGGAGCTCTGTTGAGTCTCCAGGAGCAATGAGTAACATTTCTAAGACAAGCTTGATGCCTCTGGTGCAGTTAATGGAGTGTGAAGATGCCCTTCCCTCACCTATGAGAACAAAGTGGTCAGCAGATCTTGATTACGATACGTTAGCACTGGGAATGGGAAGAATAAGTCTGTACATGACTCTCTGAAGCTGAGCACTTCTGTAATTTGAAAGTCTCTCTGAGACTGCTCTGTGCTGCATGTTGCAGCCTGTGAAAATTGAGTAACAGCATGGAACCAGTTTTGCCTACTGCTCAAGATGGACGTTCTCTCTGCTGCTGACAATAACTGGATCATCTTGCTCTGGATTCCTCTCTGTGCTATTTTTCCTTTATTTGTTCTGCTGCCAAACAGCAACTTGTAAAGGTTTTTTTTTTTCACTTTTTTAATGTTCTGGCTGTTTGTTTCCTTCTCTGGCTAGTTCTGTCTTGGCTCCTTTGCCTTTTTTATACAGCCTTCACTTTAGCCACCTCTTAGTCTGCATTCCCACTGATTCTGCTTGGCATTTGCATTTCTTCTTAATGTTTTATCTATGTTCTCTCTTCCTACTTGTTAGCTATCAAATTCATTCCCTTCTAATGCCCTCCCATTCCTTCATTCTCTTCAGCTGCAGAAATACCACTTTTCTTGCTTGTATTCAGGGTGGTTTTTAAGAGGCTGGGAAAGCCAACACAGGTTGTTTTAAAAAGTCCTAGTAGCATGAAATGTCTGTAAGTGATCTGTTCTTTCTTGGAGGAGGTTAGGGAAGTGTTACATCAGTGTGGCATCTGCATGGGAACAAAAGCTTGACCACTTGCCTTCCCTTTCTCCAGTGCTTGTACATCAGCTTCTCTGGAGCCTTCCTATGTTTTGCGGGCAATCGGAGCAGATGAGGACTTGGCTCACTCATCTATAAGGTGTGTAGATTGGTATTTCTTAATACTTCCAAATGTTTTCTACCTAAAAGTAGGTGGTAGATTTGTTCTGCCCCTCCTTATGTGCATAGTTCTAGTCCTTGATGGTTTTCTTTTGGTTTAGATTTGGCATTGGTCGTTTCACTACAGAGGAGGAGGTGGATTACACAGTGCAGAAGTGCATACAACATGTTAAGAGGCTGAGGGAAATGAGGTGAGCTGCCATCTTACTGAATGTGAAGACTTCTTCAGTGTGGTGATCATTTAAGAGTTGGATTTAGTTGAAAGTAATTGTTTACCTCAAAAATCTGGTGGTGTCTCTGTATAAGCAAGCAGAGTAGGAAGAGGACTGATCTTAACAATAGTGGCAAATAAGGAAACAAATCTTCTCCCAGATCCTGCATTTGTCAGGGAAAAATTGCAAGTAGGGCAGGCACTCAGGGCAGTACCTATAAGTTTCTAAGCCACAGATGGTATTATTGAGTTTATGTATCCGTAAGTTGTTTCATTTTGGTGAAAGTGGAAGACTCCTTACTCGTCTGAACAGTGTCAAATGCGAGGCCTCAGTCTCTGAGACATCAGTACTTAATGCCTAAAGTGGGAGCAGGGCATGAGGTGGAGAACCTGCTCTCTCACCTCTTGTGTTTTGGGCAGAGGATGCAGTTGAGGACTGATCATCTGAAGCTCAGTGATCTCCAGAAGGGCAGGTAGATGGGTACCTCCTGGCTCTTGTGTAGCTGATAAAATTGTCTGTTTGGTTCTTGCTGTTGATGTTGTCCTGTGTGTTTTAACCCTCATTTTCCTCCTTTCTTTGCAGCCCTCTCTGGGAAATGGTGCAGGATGGAATTGACCTCAAGAGTATTAAATGGACTCAGCACTGAGAATACATCGCTATCTGTGGATTAGATGTGGATTAAAATGTGTTTTCTGTACATTCTTGAGCAATTTATGCAGCACTTCTGATTTTTGACACTTGTAATTTGCCTGGAAAATGACCGTTTCTGATCACAGAGTCTAAGAAGCCAAAAATGGAAATGAGTCTTTATCCCAGAGACAGGCAGGATGATTTACCGCCCACTGCATTTATACTGACACACAGAAATTTATGCTAAAGCAGAATTAATTTGTCCATGTATTTTCTGATAAGAAAATGAAATCAGTGTGTTATTTGTGGGCAAGTGGAGTCCAGGTGATAGGAACACCCGTGTAGCTGTTCCCCTGCAGCCAGGCTGCTGCTTCCTTCTGCTTGAGGTGGGTATCCTGCTGCAGCCACTGTCTTTGTGCTGTTCAGATGTGTGGTATGGTGAGAGATCCTCAGGTAGGAATCAGCTCAGCATTTCTAGAGGAAAAGAATGCCTCAGTGTAGCTATGTGCCTTCTCAGTTAAGTTGTATGTGCAGAGAAGAACATTTTTTTTTTCTTGAACAGTATTTGTAATGCTTGCTCAGACCAGTGTGCATTAATCCTAAACATCCTCTGTGTTACAGAGTTTGTAATGCAATGATGATGCACTTTGCTGTCCCCTCCATTGTTTTTTTTTTCCATGCAGTTTTCTTCTCAGTAAGTAAAACTGGAATTACTGCAGGAGGGGATTAGGCAGAATATGTCAGCTTCAGTTGCAGCGCTAGTTTGGTTGGAACATGAGTGGTAGCGGTGGTGGGCAGAGCAGATGAAGTGCAATGTCTTAATGCAGTCTGAGGTTTTTGTTGTGTGTTTTCCCCTCCCCTCATGATCCTTTGCTGTCACTCACAGTTGGCTGTTGTTTTCCCCTCCCCTCATGATCCTTTGCTGTCACTCACAGTTGGCTGTTGGCTTCTGTCACTTCAGGGAGTCCTGCCTGGTGGAGGCTGTATGTTTTGTCTGGAATTTATCCTGTGTAACAGACTGTACTTCTGTTTGACTGGAGACTTCCATGGGAATCTATTCCCTGCAGGTAGTGGGGAAAGTGTTAAACAGGGTTTGATGAGATTAATTCCTATCAGTGTTTCTTCTTTCTTACCTTTGTTGATCTTTCCAGTAGGAAACTTAACCCTGTATTGCAAAGTGCCTTTGTTTCAGTTGCATGAGCAGGTAGCCTTCAATTGGTTTTGTTGACTGATGGATGCTGTATTAGCTGCTGAATGTAATACAGACAGTATGTCTTCAGTTCTGGATGGCATCTACCTCGAGGATGACCCATGTGATGTAAAAGCTGAAGTCTCACAGGGTAGATTGTGTTACAGAAGCTTGTGCTTTCTTTGTTACCAGGGACAGACCAGCTGGTTGTGATGCAGAGCTAATCCTCAGTTCTGTTTGAAATTCCTAGCTTTAGCAGTTTCGATATTGTAGGGCTGGCACCTTATATTTCATCACAACATTTTTTAAACTGCTGTATGTGTAAATAGGCTTTAGAGGTAGTGTCTGGATGATGGTTTATTCTTGGGCTTTACATGTTTTCTGGATTAAGCATGTGATAATGTTTTCGCAGTATGTTTTAGAACTATATGAAATTGTTCTTTGTGTTTCACGGATGATAAGAAAAAATATAGATAAGACTTCAACTTGGCTACTTTCATTGTTTTTTAATTCACCTGGTTGAACTGTGCTAAGATTTAAAATACCAGTTCTATGTGTAAAGATTGGGGAAACTCATTCACACTGCTAATAACAATGAGGAGGAATTTATAGTGGACATATTTTTCCCTGTAACAGACAGAAGTAGTGCCAAGGTTGAACATCGAGCTTTGCACCACTGAATGTGGTTAAGGGGTTTTGTATGGAAAAGTTCACAGAGAGGAACATGAATCCATCTGATTCCTACCAGTCTGATGCTGGTGCCAGCAGGAGATGCCTAAAGCTTTCAGAACAGTCACATGTCAGTAGGAGAGTATCTGGAGAGCAACATAAAGAAATTCCAGCCACTCCAGCCACTAGCTGGCTTCTTTGGGGTCTCAGTTGTATGGGGAATGAACAAGAGGAGTTAGACATGCTGTTGCCTGCAGGGCTACAACGTTTCTGAGTCACAAAGACCTGGTAGGGTGGCTCCCCATGGCTGCAGTTTTGGGATGGAAGGACTCAAACTCTCCAGGAAGGACTCAAACTCTCCAGGAAGGACAGGCTGAGGAGATGAGGAGGGGCTGTCACCCTCTTCCACCTGGATATGGATGAGGAGCCAACCGAGCGCTTATGGGACAGGATTAATGGGCAGGACAGGGGCATTACGGTGGGCGTCTGCAACAGGCCAGGAAGACTGAGTGGATGAGGGCCTTTATAGACAGAAACTTCAAAAACACAGGCGAAACTAAAATGTTCCCTGTACTTTTTTTTTCCTGTAGTTACGTACCCTAACAGCCTTCAGTTTTGTTTTGGGTAAAGGAGATGGATAAATGAGTTTGCTCTCAGTAGTTTCTTAGTGCCTAAGAAAGGCAAGTCCCATTCCTTTCTAACACTATCTTTTTCTGCCTGCCTTCCACCAAATACATGTTATAGGGAAGCATATTGGATATGGTTACCAACAATTCCTTCTCCTTTAACCTCCTGCCTGCCAGTGTTTCTAGAGCCACTTTTCCTCCTGTTACTGGTACCTTTGTGCATCATGCTGCCAACTCTTCTTCAGTACCCTTTGTCACTTGGCATGCACCGAATTCTGTTCCCTTGCACCCTACAACAAACCTGCTTCTGTCCATTTTCTCTGCATGGAAACTTGGGTATGGCTGTAAAGATGATGGGAGACCTGTGGAATAATCTGTGTCACACCAGACTTGGCTCCAGCTGAGCTGCAGCACAGACCAGGACATTTGAGCTGTGAGGACGTGCACTGGTCTGCAGCAGCAGTGAAGGGCATTGGAACATGCTCTCCAGTGCACCTTCATGGATTCAGGCATGGTCCAGAGCACTACTGAAGATCACATAGTTTGGTCTTACATATTTTTTGCTGATCCACACGATAAGTGTCACAAGTGCCTCCACCAGACCTTGTTTCAGCAACAGAAAGGAATTTTTCACATTGGACAAAAGCTGAAAAGCCTCAGGTTTCTTATGATCGGAGATACTCCAGGGCTGCCCTTTTGTTATCCTGCACCTCCTGCTGTAGGGTGGCTGGATAAGGGAGAAAACAGACAAGTGTGGGCTGTTTATTGGAGGGGGATGATGGTGGTAAAGGAGGAATTGGGAGTAGAACGAGGGGATATAAAAGGGAGCAAATTGCGGAGCGGGGGTTACTGTGGTGCAGAGCATCTCTGGGCCCGATCCTGTTCCCTCAGGACAGCACACTCATCACAGTTTGTTCCAGGGGTCTGTTAAGTGTAGAACAACAACTGAATTGCTGAACTCCCAGATACCCTGGAGTGTTTGCAGTCTGAGGGGATTTTGTTTCTCGCAGCAGATTATGCAGCAGTGTTTTTCTTTGAAAATGGGCATTGGTGCAGAACCCGCGTCCACTGAAGCACAGCGACAGCATCTCCTGAGGGGGGTCTGTCCTTCAGCTGCTCCCCAGCAATCACCCCTCAGTTACACTATCACTGACCTCAAGACAGAACGTGTCACTGTCTCCGCATTACCGCGGCTCCAAACGCAGCTCAGCGGACCCTGCCCATGGCCCCGGCGCTGCTCTCCCTCCCCTCGGGCTGTGGTGTCCGCGGGCGAGCGTCGCTTCCCCACAGCGAACCCCACAGCGAACCCCACAGCGAACCCCACAGCGAACCCCACAGCGAACCCCACAGCGAACCCCACAGCGAACCCCACAGCGAACCCCA